>BLKR01009491.1:0-112850 GCA_011170035.1 Teleogryllus occipitalis | reverse complement strand
AGTATGGGATTAACTGATGCTCTTATTGTGGTGACGCGAATTATTAAGAGCATGCTGAACACAGTTATACGAGTATATTATAAATAGGAGACAGATTTTAATGAAATATCATTTTTACTTTCTTGCATACCTACGTATATACGGAGTGATATACGTAATGTAGAGAAAGTTATGTAATGTTGCGCGAAAAAACGGTGGATTTTCGGCAGAAAAAAATTCATTGCCGGATCCTGATAACGAAAAAGTGGATAAATGCAGTTGCTTAATTAAAAGAAAAAAAGTCCTCTAATATGTGATGTAGCCAGAATTCCTATTTTGTTGGTCCTTGATACCGAAAACTAAATTGCAAGCGAAACGCCCGCCGTCTGTCCGTCTGTGAACACTACTAGCGCTTACACCATGCGTAGGATTTTTTTCAAATTGGAGAAACATCTATCTATCTGTAGTTGAAGATTTGTAATTTTGAAAACCATTCTTTAAAACTTGGGGGTTTTTAGATCATGCCCCAAGAACATTCTCGAAATTTTCTCAAAAGTTTTGTTCAAAATGTTTTCTTTAAATTTATTGTAATAACAGAGCAAAATACACTTATAAAGTGACATAGGTTCTATTTTCACGGTTTACAGGATTTTCAAAAATTGCAAAAGTTTGAATTTTTCTAGCGTCTTCTCACAACTGAAAAAATTGCATTTTTATTTGCGAAAATTGACCAATTGAATAACAAAAAATTAAACTAATGTTAAAACGATAATAATATAGAAGATGTAGCATTACAATACTATGAAAATCGAAAACAGTACACTGATTTTTGGAAGGTTTAGATACCTGTAAATGCCTTTTATCCAAAAGCACAATTTTTTGGAATTGATCACTTTTATCAATAATCCTGCGATATTTAAGAAGCTATTTAAACAGTAAATATAAAAAAATGCCATTACATATTTATGGGCTTTAAGAGTGTAATATAAATATATTGGGGATCCTATTGTATTTTATTTCAATTATCTATGTCCCCGTCTGAAGTTGGGCCTCATGGCAGTTGCATAGGCCAAAGGACGGCCTTACGAACAACTAGAAAACTCTAGCAGAAACTTCTACGAATCTAATACGAACGATATGTTAGAAAGAATAAAGATATCAAGTTTAGAAATTAAGAATACTCTTCTTATTCCCTTACAAAAGTTCAAAATGTTAGCAACTCTCTGATATTTGGAAACAAAATAAAATCGCCGTTTTTGTAAGCTTAAAAAGTCTTCGTACACACCTGCTGAACAACACATATTAAGTTATTTAATACTGGGTATGAATTCCATTTGCTTTGATTATTGTCTCTAGTCTTTGCAACATAGATTTCAGCAACGTTGCCGTAGTCGCAGGGTCAATTAAACTTCGGTCTCTCAGACCTCTCATGTTAAATATTTTTTTATTAGACAAACTGTATTTTCTACTTTCAATCCCATAACTGACCACATATGACCCACGGGATCATATGTGATCAGTGAATATTAGGGAATTTAAGACGTGAATGAATTTGCTTTCTTAGTGTTTTAAGGTAGCTATGATCTAGTGGCGCCTCTAGGGTGACCAGATTCGTAACCAGGGAGGGCACCAAATATAAGAATATTTACCGCTTAAATGTCCGACCTATTTTCATTACTGGACATTTGATTGATGCACAAGTCTGGTCTAAGGGATCCCAATTCTTTTGTTAATATTCTGTCTTCATAATTCAAGTTTCTGTTGGGTAAATATTTACTTTATTCATGTTAAAAATGGATGACGATATTCATATTGTTTTGTGAAATTTTTAATTTAAAACACGTTTACGAATTCTCGTACAGATCAAAATACAACCAATTTCGCACAGAAGCATTGAGGAACAAATTTTTTAAACACCGTGCTAACATACGTTCCTAACGTGTTTGCAAATGTCAAAATTCAGGCAGACACATGGCGCGGTCGCACATGATTTGTGACCGACGAGTGCAATATGCTCACATAATTCTCTCTCACTTTCTTCCCTACAATGAAGAAACCATCCTCGTGTTAAAGAGCCAAGCGGCGGCCACAGGCCTCCTGTGTCCAATGCCCTGTTGCCAAATCCTGAGCTGTTGCCACTTGCTCGGTTATCGCTTCCCAGCTAGGATAACACAAATTACACTGCTGGCTTGAATAGCCGTTACAGCTTTCTTTCGGAAAATGAGGGTTTCAGTGCAGCTGGTAATTAGTCGATTCTCAAAAATATTTAATTGAAGAAAGCACCTACCATTGACGCAGTTATTCACTTTCTATTCATCTGACTACCAATACAAACAATAAAAAACCGGTCTTATTTTCTTGTTTTATTGGTAACGGTTACGTAATATATTACAACTTTTATACTACTAACACTTCATTCTTCTAATAAACCTTAAGGGAATGACAGAAACACGGCTGAGAGACAAAAAAATATATAATTATTGAAAAGCAAAACGATATATAAAATTCCACGTCTACAACTGATTTCAAAGTCATTTGTCAGATACATACTCTAATGTACAGAATAAAAAATGAGTAGTGCAGGCTAGGATTTGAACCCCAGATCTTCAGCACAAGAAGAAGCCACCCAACCAAATACGCTACGATATTGTCCTTGGGCAGGTCACTGCTGTAGTGTTTTGAATATTACAATGTTCTTGATGCCAGAAAATTCTTTCGAAAAATCGCAAAAGCTACTGTTTATTTCCGACAAAATTCTAAATAAAACGTATTTTAAAATTTAATATTTAAAACGATTGCACTTGGAAATAAATCTCCAGCATGTGTATTGGTGGTGTTCGAAAACATATATATATTGTCACTATATAACTCAAACTTTTGCGAAAAACATTCATATTTTAAGAAACGTGGACATGAGATGATTTGAAAGAGTAATAATGAAGAGCAGATTACATTAAGAAAGAAATATGTATAATTATCTTTCGTCTAACGCAGTGTATTCTTCAGACAACGTTCACAGAAGTAACGAATAGTACACAGAAAACTGCAAGAATAGCGAACATTCGTTTCGGTATATTTTTCAGTTTTAGAGGAATATCATTTTGTCACTCAATAGATCTTCATTGTATTAATTGTAATAATTAATTAATTGTATTGTAATAATTTTTTCAAATATACAATTTGTCCGATTTGTTACACACGATTCAAGCAGGAAGCTTTAAGTTAAATTTACTATGCACACGAATAATATGAAACAATTGAATATTTGTAATATTGAAAAATTAAAACTTTGTATGGAAAAAGACTAACAATGTTTTTAAGTACACGTTGCAAAGGTTGCGATAGCTCAGTGGCATCGTTACAGTTTTCCCTGTAACGTTACTGACCGCGAGGCCCTAGAGTTCGAGTTCCGACGTTGGCGGATGTTCGACTGTGGTTACATATGTAGGTCGAAAAACTTTGGAGCCGTTTTTAAAAAAAGTTTGAAAATGCTTCCCAGGGACTTCAACTTAATTACCCCAAAATTTAAAGAATTATTTTCAAAATCGCAGGGCCTCGATTCGGGCCAGATCGTTAATGGAAAATTAGTTTTGACAAAAATTCTACGAATAGTTTACACACTAGTGTTCACAGAGAAACAGACAGACAGACAGACCAGGGGACACATGGACGGAGAGACGGACGTTTTGATATAATAACAACACTCTCTTGGCAACTTAAGTCCCCAAAACGTGTAATTCCATTAAATTCTCGACATCGGTTTACTGCAACATTACATACATACCTCTCTAAATATTACTTTTGTTACTCCGTATGTTTACGAGGAAGTAAAAATAAATATATAAATAAATACACTTTCACACACCACACAGTAGGTTACCCGCACAAAAGAATAATTACAGAGCCCGAATTCCTGCCCGTGAGAATGCAGTTCTAATGTTATTACATAAACAGGGGGTCCCACCAACTATGGACCACCCCCACAACTTCTAAACGGTTCAGGATATCGAAATAAAGTGTTTGCTGAATAATGAGGAATCATGGGGCAAGTAACGAGCCGTAGAGAAATTATCTATAATATTTTTAATTTTCGAGAAATATAATCATCTTCGATTTTTAAATGGAACTATATATTTTTATCACCAGCAATGGATAGACCATGAAAAGAGGATTAAAATGATGTATCATTTGCTAATATTTTGATAGTAACTTGAGTATAAAATTAGGCTTTCTGACATGTGATTTTGAATTAAACGGGTAATCGTTGCAACTCTCGTCTTTTGGGGAAGGTGGCCATCACGACGTCTAGACTGTTGCGTCTTGACTGAGAGGGGTGGCAGTGGGGGATAAGAGGCATAACTACAGTAATTCTTAGTGATGGCACAGACATCACACTAAGAAATACCAATTTTGACAATCAGAATGGGAGACATTTTCCATTTATTTATTTGGATTTAACTTGCCTTCTACTAAAATTTCAAAACATTGATCGTTCCAAAGAACGATATAAAAAAATGGTAGCATAAAGATGTTAATAATAATAAATATCATTTTCAAACTGAATAAGAAGCCAACCACCGTCTCTTCGTTGGTAAATGTCATTTTTAATTAAAATGATCACTCGTCCACTTTGCAACCATACGACTGCTGTTCTTAAATGGAAAAGAAAACTATACACTTCCGTCTTCTGCATTTTCAAGTTTGAGGCAGCACTTGGCGCTATGAAATGAGAAACTCACTAATCAGAATGAACAGTAGCGAATGCAGATATGCATTTTTGTTAAAGTTTGGTAGTTACACTAATAGAACTGTCAAGAGTATTTCAAGTTTTTTATTACTTTGTTCTTCTGGTAGTACGTGTTTAAATAGGAAGTTAAGTTACTGTGAATAATAAGAGAAAATGTCTACCTATCTATTATTTGATGAATTAATCAAGATATTACAACGAAAATCTTTAAGAATTCATTCGCCTCCCATATATTAAAGTGATAGTTTGTTTCTGCACTGAGTTCGAGTTCGGTAAATTTAGAAATGACCTTTATAATTATTATTATTATTATTATTATTATTATTATTATTATTATTATTATTATTATTATTATTAATTTTATTATTATTATCGTTTTCGCTACAATATTTTTATTTCGTTTTTTTCGATTATCGTTGATTTGGAATTTCAGATCGGAAAAAATTCTCATTCAGATCGTTAAAATTGATGTTTGTTCATATGTTTTTCATGTCAAGATCATGAATTGCTGCAATTACACCTTCATCCTACACGGTCATCTCTCTTACACTCCTCTCTTCACAAAACAGTATCAACGTCGCGAAGGCCACCTTCCCAAAACGGCGACTGTTGCAAAGGCTACCCGTTTACTTGAAAATCTGATGCCAAAAAATCTAATTTTATACTCAAATTACTCTTAAAATACTAACATATGATAAATCATTTTATTCCAATATTCATGATGATAACATTGCTGATGAAAAAATATATAGTTCAATTTAAAAAATCAAAGATGATTAAATTTCTCGAAAACTAAAACTATTATAGAGAATTCCTCTACCAGCCTGTTACCTGCCCCAAGATTTTGCATTGTTCAGCGAAAACTGCAACTCGATACCCTGAACCGTTTAGAAGTTATGGGGGTGGTCCATATTTGCTGGGACACCCGGTATCATATAAACATTAGAAACCCTATGTAACTTGATCGATGATAAATGAAAGCGATTGCTGTATACTAAGCGAATGAATAGGGATGACTAAATACGTCTCGTAGTGGAAACCTCGAAATGTTTACTTTTCATAGCGTCAACTTCGGGTAGCTATATTTTCTTAATTAAACCCCAAAATATCCAAGCAATTATTTCAAATTAAATAAAATTACAATTTTATTGACAATAATACTAACCTGATATGACTTTCTACAAACAATTATAAGGAGATGTGAACTTCTTCATCCTAAATCGTTACTTTTAATTTTAACGATTATGTTAATGTTTGCTACTCAGAGACACGGAGCATGCTCCAAAGAACACAATAAGTAAACGAAATTGAGGATATTATGATTATTATGTCGTAGTAGCTTCATTGTTGAAATGACGACTGATTCTTTCATATGAGATTTTCTGTGTTTCATGAAGATGACCTCGGCGTATACGTATTTCGAAGACGTGTAAACTTCCATGATTTTGACGCGATAAGCGATGACCTCAAACAATCCACTTCGATTCAGAGGGTAGTGTCAAAAATCATTGGCGTGTTAGTGTCGAATGGAAAAGAATGCGTCTAGGAATTGTTCTGAACTTCGAATAATTGAATTTTAAAAACATGTTTATTTGCAAACTTTGCACCTTCATTGAAATTTACTTAACTGCATACGTAAGTTCACATTCCTTCAATTACACATGTCCATAAATAAACATATGTCATTACAATATTATAATAGTATTATTACTTTTTCGCATATTCCATACTGATGCGATATGCTTCGAAAGGCAGCAGACTTACTGGTTAGAATGAAATTTTGAATGTTATAACAATGTATTTCGTATTTGGAACGTGTGAATACTGAGGAGCTGGAAGCTTTAATGTCAATATTTATACGTCAAGACAATTAATGCAAAATTATTGTTTTCTTGTATATTTAATTTGAAAAATTTTCCACAATTTTATATGTAAAGAATTGGCTTCCTAAGAAGGTGGATAAAGGCTTTCTCGAGGGAAAGCGAGTGTTACGATTTATGCTTACAAACTCAGCCTACTTCGCCTTGAAGCGTGTGGAGGAAGGACGCAATTTTCACCGGGAGGTATTTCTGAAAGCCAATTGATGACTCTTTCTTGCTTCCAAGTTGAAGATTGTTCGATAGCCGACTCGAGTAGTATTTTAAAATTTATGCTGTAATTGTTAAACAAATGGAACTTAAAGTATTTAGAATAAAATGAAAAATTAAGGAGCTGAAAACCAGGAATATCTAACCAGCAACAATTTTCGTGGCAATTAATGCAAGCGTTGTGGAAGCTTGTCCCCTCCACCCCGTTAGGAACTTCAAATGTATTTGCCGGAGAAACTAAGCAAACCGTTGCAAAACGGCTTATAGAAAAGCTTAACGTGGGAACTGCCAAAAAAATAGTTGCCATGACATGCTAATTTCTTATAAACACTTACGTATCTCGAAAACGAAAGGAAGCGCTAATCAGATTGCGGAATTTTACATCTCGTTTTAAGGCAATTTTAAAAAAGCAATACGTTTTTTTGTAAAATTTAAAAATTTATAAACAACTTCCAAATTTTGCAATTCTAAAGTGGGAAGGGTTTTCTGATGTCCCAGAACCAAAAACTGCGAATTAACAATTTTGCAACAATTAACAATTTTATAAACAATTCCGAAATGTGCGCTATTCCTTCCGGGGAGTGTCCCCAAATTGTCCCTGATTTGATGATAGTAAAATAACAATTTTGACATGAGATGCAAATTAATTGCTTAATATCTAGTTTAATTGTTACTTTAATGATAAATATACAGCTGGTCTTTGAATTTTACTTTCCCTTATTGAAATGGTTCCCTAGAAGTCCTAACGATTCGAGAAAGACAGTATTTTGCATTTTTGCAAATGTAATATACATATGAACAATTGAAAATATGCAATTATAATCGTTTTTCTTATCGCAAAATTCTGTAGTAAACTGGTCATTTGATAAAGTTCATAAATTGCGTTTGGACAAGAATATTGGAATTTAAATATCTATAAGAACGTAACTGTTCTAAAATTAGTGTTATTTTATCTGACATCAATGCAATTTCTTAAAAAAGAATTGTGTTAACAGTGATTAAGTGCTATGAGTTCATATATATTTCAATGAATTTACTTTCATGTTCATTGAAGTGTTTCTTTCATGTATTTTTCATTTGAAAATACTTCCACATCTGAACTGGCGGCGCCCGCCATTTTGTACGACGTAATTTTGTTAGGGCACTCCCCCCTGCGTTGAGATTGGCTACGATGGTTTGTGAGGCTCCGCCTGCGACGTTTCGTCATGACAAGGGCTGTCCAAGCCGTGCAAAAGCTGAACTTAGCCGCAGACGGCCGCGATCAATTTATGTTTCCAGTACTGTACAGTTTTCGTACAAATTCTGATAAAGAAACTTCAAGATCCCAAACTATAAAATCGAAAAGTCGTGTGTACACGTTCTGGACGTTTTCCGTACCATTATATACCGTGCCATTATATACCGCCAGGAGATCTGCGGACACTAATTAATTTCTGAATTGTGCTGTTCGAGTTCATTAATTCCCGACATTTGTGTACGTGCGTTCTAAGCTACTTTATTAATACTTTTTTAAAAATATTAATTTAAATTCATTTAAACGAAATATAAAGGAAAAAATAGAAACGACATCATCCCCACACCACAAGCGTGGTTGTGTCTGCGGAGGCTTTAGAGAGTGTGCAGAAAAACCGATTCGGAAGAAGGACGTTTTTGCTGCAGAATTTTCAGTAACCTCACGTCTGCATGATGCAGGGATGTAAACTCTCCAGAAAAGCTGAGAACTCGAATCCGACACACCAATATTCAAAATCTCACAAATCGCTCCTAACCTAACCTCGACATTGGAAAGGATGAGTTGTCCAGTAGTGGTTGAACTGGACCCAACTGGGTAGCTAGAGTTGAAAATCCGCCACTTGTAGGACTCGAACCTAGGACCTTGACACAATTGCTGTAGAGACAGTGGCAATGCTGAGCTCTGAGCTTAATTCAACCGTTACCGAAGGGCTTGTGTTTGCGATAGCTTCTGTCTGTATGATTACGAATTCGTTGTTACTCTGTTCTAGATTCCGTGAGAGTGATCACTTCTAACTGTATAAGGACGAAATGGTTGTGAGGCTGCTGTAGTTTATTGAAGTGAACCATAGGTGAACTTTGTTGGTGACTGGAAAACGTTTTTTAAGGACGTTATGTTTTTGTTTTTAAGCATGAAGGAGACGTCGGCAGAGGTTGAGAGAGGGACGTGTGTTAGCGAAGTAGTTTACTTCATTGAGGGGCGTAGCTAGAGCTGGAGGAACCGGTGCCTCGTACAGAGTTGCCCGAATAAAATCTCGCCGACCCTCAAGTAAGGGTTCTTGTTGAAAAAAGCTTTGAAAGAATTCCGTCAAAAAATTCCGCAACAAATTTCATAACCATTTAATATTTAAATAGAATTATTTCTTCTTCTTCTTGTTATTATTCTTGTATGTGAGAAATTTATTTCGAAAAAGAAAGCATATAGGGTATGGCGGGTTAGCGGTTGAGTGGAGATGGCGCCAATGGCGATTTTAAGGGAAACCATCAGTGAGGACACTCAAGTTAGAAAATCAAAAAATGTTAATTACCTGGAAAATTGAAAATTGTTAATTTTAAAATGTTAATTTTATTGAGAGCACGCAACAAAATATTTTCTACATTATTTCTAAGGGATTATGTCCGATTAAGACGCCCTAAATTTGAAATGATATTGAAACGCATTTAAAATTCATAATTAAGAGTTACTCGCTTTCATAGTAGATACAAGTAGAGCTAACTGGTGTAAATTAAAGGATAATTTTTAAAAGGGAGGAGCTGTGTGAGAGGGGTCTGCGTGAGAGGGGTCTGCGTGAGCGGGGTCTGCGTGAGCGGGGTCTGCGTGAGAGGGGTCTGCGTGAGAGGGGTCTGCGTGAGAGGGGTCTGCGTGAGAGGGGTCTGCGTGAGAGGGGTCTGCGTGAGAGGGGTCTGCGTGAGAGAGGGGTCTGCGTGAGAGGGTCTACGTGAGAGGGTCTGCGTGAGAGGGTCGTGTCTGGGTGAGAGGGTCTGGGTGAGAGGGGTCTGGGTGAGAGGGGGTCTGGGTGAGAGGGGTCTGGGTGAGAGGGGTCTGGGTGAGAGGGGTCTGGGTGAGAGGGGTCTGGGTGAGAGGGGTCTGGGTGAGAGGGTCTGCGCGAGAGGGGTCTGCGTGAGAGGGGTCTGCGTGAAAGGGGTCTGCGTGAGAGCGGGTCTGGGGAGGAGTCGGTGAGAGGGGGCGGCGGGAAAGGAGGTACCTGAGAGGAAGTGGGTGGCAGAGAGGGGCGTGAGGGGTTCGGAGGGGGGAGAGGGAGCGGTGGGAAGGGGACTTGGGTGACATATGGTGGGAGAGAGGAGCGTGAGAATGGTCGGATGGGTCTGCAGAGGGGGAGGGAGACGGCGGGAGAGGGAGTGGGGTGGGGTGGGAATTATTGATAATCCGACTGATTTGAATTTACCGGAAGTGTTACATTTCCTTAGTCTGTGACTGTACACCATCCGTGTGAAGACGAGGCGAGCATAAATAATAAAATACGTCCTTCAGGATTTTCGAAAATATTCACGAACAAAAAATAAGGCGGTACGAAGTTCACCGGGTCAGCTAGTAAATTATATACTCGTATTTTAAAAGGAATAAACGATCCAAGGTACCCGTTCGTTAAATATTGACGTCTATGTTTACCTATGCAAGGGTGAATGAGTAATCCTTATGTAGTCTACGAGTGCGATCGCTCCTAGTAGGAATGCAATGTGAAGTCATGGTTTATTTATTTATTTATTTATTTATTTATTTATTTATTTATTTATTTACGTCAAAAAACAGTTAAAAACTGCGTATGACGGGCTATGGGGAAAAGTGAATTGTGTGTACATTTTCAAAATTCTGTGATCCCTACACTAATTAAGTAGATTCTAATTAACTAACTAAGTAACTAATTAAGTAACTAACTAACTAATTAACTAACTAAGTAACTAATTAAGTAGATTCTGAATGACTGCTTGTACCTTTGCCAGTTGGATTTGTTGTAATGTTGTACACAGCCTGCCTAGGTGTCTGCACGCATTAATTGTGATCCTGTTGCAGGTTCTGCAACCGCCACCGTTGCTATTAATAAATGGTACTGTATTGTATGTGATAGACTGAGACTATTTGCTAGTGCGAATGCTTTTTAATCCTGTTGCAATCGCTTGGGTGACCGCGCGTTTTCTGTGAATTTTCTGTGAAGTTATTGCAGGTTCTGCTTGGTGCACTATTTCTGTCAATACAGTTACGAAAATAATGCGTTGTAAACCAGTTGTATTCTCCCAGGTCAAAACCGTTCTAGCACAATTTAGTTGTCACGAAATCATAATTCCTAACTTCTGAGTGAGCTACCGCTTCTACTTGTGAAAGTGAAAATGCGTTGTGATAAGTCATGCTGCGCGAATTCCTTCAAGTTCGAATGTTTTGTGACGTTTATGTCGGTTCTAGATTGGCGACCTCGCGCAAACGTTGATGACTTTCATCGGCAGAGATGGCTCAGGACATCAACTGAAATCATTACAGGACTCTCTGGCGATTAGGTTCTACGATTTGAGTCCTAACGGCTGCAGGATTTCCGACACTAGCTAGACATCTAGGTCGATTTCAGCCGCAGACTGAAGGAGAACGCTTGCGGCCGGATGGTGGTCGATAGTTTTTTCAGTGGTTTCTCCGATGAACACCAGGCGAATGTCGGAGCAGTACTCTAGCAAATGGACCGCGCGCGATCTTTCCAGCCTCCTCATGTTGTGTCTTCTCTCCTTAATTACACAAACATACACTTACATGCACTACGTTACCACACACGTCGGGTGAACAGGGGGAGGGTGTCGGGACGCTTAGGATTTTTTCCACCTGAGACGGTGCCCCGCTGCTAAGAGATACAGGGAAAATCTCGCAAGCCGATGTGCGGGTTGGCGCCGCATCTAGCCATCTAGTGAGAGAACACCGCCATATCCCGTGATAAAACGTATCCTATATTTACGGGAAAATTGCCACAACAGTTGACAGGCCCAGAACACGAAATTATCAATGGATCAAGCGAATACCTTTCAATTTTGTTTACATCTGAGCGGAAGACCACATTGGGATCGTTGTGAGGCTTTCGCAGGATCTGCATGGGAGATCGCGTCTCCAGGAATGCAAATTCGTTGTGTAGATGTTGTAGACTGGGAGACCTATCTGTGCAAACGTGAGTGCACTGTAGCCCTCCTTTAGTCTGCGCGAGTTCCATGGAAGTGCGAATCGAGTATTCCTTCCTGTCGGGTTCTTTATGATCGGCAACTTCTACAAGTGCAAGCACTAGGGCGCTGTTCCCGTGATGTTTGCCTACCAACTGCGTGAAATTACGCATTCCATGCTGAAAGGTTCTGCGTGGGCGACAGCTTCTACCTGTGCGACAAGATCCTGTACGAGTACGACTACAAGGAGCG
The DNA here is from genome assembly GCA_011170035.1 of Teleogryllus occipitalis. Taxonomy (NCBI): domain Eukaryota; kingdom Metazoa; phylum Arthropoda; class Insecta; order Orthoptera; family Gryllidae; genus Teleogryllus; species Teleogryllus occipitalis. The sequence continues at coordinate 100,622 of BLKR01009491.1, read as the reverse complement.
GCGGGTGTTCGCGCACTTGTCTGTGTCACTGTCCTGCGTTCAAGTACGAATCGAGTATTCCTTGCCGACAGGTTCTGAGTGGGCGACCTCTTCTACCTATGCGACAACAAGATCCTGTGCCAGTACGACTACGAGAAGTGGCTGGTTTTCGCGCACTTGGCTGTGTCACTGTCCTGCGTTCAAGTACGAATCGAGCATTCCTTACCGGCAGGTTCTGCGTGGGCGACCGCTTCTACCTGTGCGACAACAAGATCCTGTGCGAGTACGACTACGAGGAGCGGCTGGTGTTCGCGCACTTGGCGGTGTCGCCGTCGGGGCTGGCGCTCGCCAAGCGCCAGGCGGCCGCGCCCAACGGCCCGGCGCCCCCGCCCGGCCCCGCCTCCGCCGCGGCGGCGGCCGCCGCCGCCGCCGCTGCCGCCGCCCACAACGGACTCCCCGGCCACCCGCACTCCGTCTCGCAGGTAGGCCTCTTCCACAGCCTTGCACTCATATCTTCTAGGCTAGAACAGGGATGTCACAGTTGTTGCCGCTCGGTGGTACGGGTGCCGCCGTGGAATCTCCCCTCCATGAGAGTGATCATTGGGCCACAAGAGAGGGATGGTGTCATATGACATTCATTACAATTCGATATTGTATAATTATCAAACGAAACAGTTGGACTTAGTTCGATAACCAATCGATTATTGTAAATAGATGTTACAATACGAATATCGTTTACAATATTTTATTCACCTTGTAAAACTTCCGAAGTTCTATAATTTTCGTTGAAGTATATACACTGAGGTGACTAATGACATGGGATAGCATTCTGAAAATATATAGTTGGCAGTAGTAGCCTAAAAAATGTAAAACAAGGACAGGACTTTCATTTGTACTCATGTGATTCATGTGGAAAGGTTTCTGACGTTTATGAGCGCAGGATGGAAATTAACTGGCTTTGAACGCGGAGTGGTAGTTGCAGCTAGACGTATGGAACATTCTATTTCGGAAATCATTAGGTTGTTCAATATTCCGAGATTCACTACAAGAATAGGCCGAGAATTTTTAGGCATAACCTCTCACCACGGACAACGGAGTGATCGACAGGATTTACTTAATGGTAGAGAGTGGCGTTTGCGTAGAGTTGTCAGTACTAGCAGAATCTAACATTGCGTTAAAAAAAAGTAGAAATCAACGTGGGACGAACAACGAACGTATCCGATAGGACAGTGCGGCGAAATTTAGCTTTAATGGGCTATGGCAGCAGAAGACCGACCCGAGTGCCTTTGCTAATAGTACGACATTGCTTGCAGCGCATCTCCTGGGCTCGTGACCATATCAGTTGGACACTAGACGATTGAGAAACAATGACGGTCAGATGAGTCCCGAGGTCAGTTGGTAAAAGCTGATGGGTTTGAATGTGGTAAAAGGTGTTGGTAAAAGGTTTGAATGTGGCGCAGACCCCACGAAGCCATGGATCTAAGTTGTCAACAAGGCACTGTGGCTCCATGGCAAGCGCACAAGGCAATCTGGTGGTGGCTCCAGGATGGTGTGGGGTATATTTGCGTGGAATGGACAGGGTCTTCTGGTCCTACTGAACCGTTAATGAGTGGAAATGATTATGTGTGGTAACTTAGAGAACATTTGAAGTCATTTATGGACTTCATGTTCTCAAAAAACGATGGAATTGTTGAGGATGACAATTCATGTTTCCGGGCCACATTTTTTCGCGATTGGTTAGAAGAACATTCTGGTCAATTTGAGCTAATGATTTGGCCACCGAGATCGCCCGACATGAATCCCATCGAACTTTTACGGACACAATCGAGGGGTCAGTTCGTGCGTAACATCCTGCACCGGCAACACTTTCGCAATTATGGATGGTTGTAGAGGCAGCATGGCTCAGTGTTTCTGGGGGGAACTTCCTACTATTTGTTGATTCTATACCATGACGAGACACTGAACTTCGTCGGGCAAAGGAGTTTCGACACGATATTAGGAGGTGACCATCCCATGACGTTTGACACTTCATTCTATGAAAGGTGACAAATTGATGTAAGTAGGTAATAAGCAATGGATTATTATAACACTTGTATTCTAATAATTCCTATTACGAAACTGATATCATTTCCGAAAAATTTGACATTTGATAATCAAAGGGGATAAAATCAATTAAAATGCGTTTGTTGCTGTTGTTGGGTTTAATAGTATTTTTACTTTCATATTTTGTGCATATTTTCGTCTTCGTAAGAATAAAATAATTCATGTCCACTGACAAACAGGTTACTGCATGATTCGGCAGCCCCATTGTTTTAGGAAAACAGCGTTCCGATGGTTTCTTTTACCACACTTGAAGTAGTTGCGTTTATGACCTGGTGGTTTCCCCGCGAGGCGCAAACACTGCTATTTCTAGACAGTGGATTTTTAGGTTTTAAAACATGCGTTTAGGCGCCTAAAATAGATTTTTTCAGTATCCCAGTTAGGCTTTTGGAAGAATTGGCACAAATAAAATAAGACATTTACAAAAAACATATATTCTTACAATTTATTATATATACTTATCAAAGATCAAAACATAAATCAATATTATATGCAACTAGTATTGTATTTTTTGCTATAATACTACTTATGAACCAGTCTAAATGTTTGTCCTCTAGTTAAAATTATTCCTATCGTGTTTTCCCTCGCAATAAATTACTAATAGTTTCTATATGTTTTCAAGAGAAAATGAATGTCTCTTATATGTCAAGATCACTTTTCTTTCGCGGAAGTTCAATCCCTTTTTCTGAGAAGCGGAGGCAGGTTTTTCCACGAAGTAGTGGCATAGAGATTTTTATCGCAAGATCCTTGTCCTGTAAATTCATTTCTCGCTATTTTACCGATAAACGCAATGTAAAATAAATATCACCCTTATCTATTATCCCGACACAAAAGAAAGAAGAACTTCGTAAGGCGAGAAAGTAAAGAGTTAAAAGAAGCCACAGACGAAAGAAATTAGGCAAATAGTCTGATTTTAGATTTTTAAAAGGAAAATAGGCATTAATGTTGAAATAGGCTTTTTTATGAGCTATAAAATTGACAGGTTTTAGTTCAAATAATATATCACTCTAGAGTAGAAGTTCTCAAAGGATGCGCCGTGTCTCAAGAGTGACTGCGAATTGAGTGACTTACGTTTTTATGCCAAGAAATAAGTGAATAAGAACTCTATGATAATATGATACAAATTGTGTTAAATGTTGTATACAGTTTTTATAAACGTTGGAACACCACGAAAACATTTATTTCTCCATGGTTTGCTAAGGATACAGAGTGGTCGATATCTTTCTTAAGCGTTTCAATAGATTGTAGATTATCCACCAGAATCCGTGTCCGCTTCTGCATGTTTGAAGTCCTAACGTAGACAGGCTTGCTTCTACTCTACGGTTGATCGCGATGTTCTCCAGTAACGAAAGAGTGTTCCGCGGGCATAGGATTTAAGAATTCAGAAGTAGGCAATAAGATTGTTTTTTTTTTTTTTTTTTTTTTTTTTTTGATTTGCCGCCCTAGTAAAATTGTACGCGAAATTGGAACTTTCAAAAAGTTACATACTGATTTACAAAAATTAACTGTTTGTCTTTGACAAAAATGAAAATAATAGATTCTATAAGTATTTTTCATTCTGAATTAAAACATCATTTGAGTTTTTCTCCATCAGGCAGGAGTTTTGAGTGATAGTCATTTGAATTTTTTATTACTTGTAATAAAACTAGTGTTTCCGTGCGAGAACTCTCGCATGCTAAACCTCACCCTTTTCCCTAAGTACAAAGTGCAATTCATCACGTCTTTGTGAAGTTCTCTTTCTTTAGAGACCTCATTTATAAAGGTTGGTTGCGTGTGAGTGCCGTAAAAAGGAAGTATACTATTGAAATAATATAGGAAACGATCAGTAACTACCTAACTCTAAATAATATACTATACATTCTGACTTGTCTAGAAAGTGGTTGGTAGTGATTTTAGGGCATATTTTGCTTCTGAAACGTCTCTGCTCTTGGTCCAACAGTCATTATCCACCATATCAGAACTCCACTTGCCTTGGTACCTGTTTTCAATTGTTGAAAATTGCTAATGAAAACGTTGGTATATATATTGCAATTTCCGCAATATATAGCAATTCTCCGCCTGTTCTCTGCGGAACATTCTGCTCAGTTTCATGGGCCCGTAGGCCTATCTTGGCTGCTAGAGGTCGGTGCTGGGGAAGGATATTGATTGGGAAGGAAGAGGAGTGTGTGTGGTGTATATGAGGTAAAGGATTCTATGATAGGTCAAAGAGAATGCTAAAATTTTAAAAAGTAGATGTCACAACAAAACTGAACCTGATGGAAAAATTCTGACCACACATTCAAAATTAGTATGAAATATTCACTAGATACATTAATCAGATTTTTGTGAAGAAAACCTTGTCGACCAGTGTAATTTGGCGTACTGCACGAAGCCGTGACGTCCTGTCATTCACAGAATAAAAGAGGTTAATACTGCCTACTTGGAAACTGTTCTTTTATTGTTATTATCAGACAATTAAACAAGAACATAAATTCTGTTTGAAATAATATACTAAACATTCTAGACTCGATGATTTTTTCTTTGTTATATTTTTTGTTAGATCGTTTTGTAATTTATCGTTTTTTTCGCCAGCGTACCCATCTCGGCCTGTATTAAATTCCAGTTCTCCTGCGTGTTCTCCGCGGGACATTCTGCTCAGTTGCACTTCCCCAATTTTCTTATCATTACGCCTACTTGAGCCCGCTCTCTCCCCGGCATCCAGAGATGGCCCGTAAGCCCATCTTGGCTGCGAGAGGCTAGTGCTGGGGAAGGGTCTTGATTGGGAAGGAAGTTTGAAGGGTGATTCATGGTGGATGTGTGATTCCCCAAGCCAAAACTACTTACCTTCATTCCTTTCGCGTGATACGAACCCACAGCCCGGATGTAACGCGCATTGGGCCCAAGTACTCCATGCCTCTACGCCATGCAGGCCGGCGAGGGCTGAAAGGCGATACGTTGAGAGAGCTCTACCATGCCACAGAAAAGAAGCAAGCACACATTTATTCCACAGGCGGTATTCGAACTCGCGACACTTCGACCCGACTCAGAGCGGACGCAGGGTTTGGTCCGGATCGGACGCGAAGAGAGCGCGGTGCGCCCTGAGCCACTTGGATCGGTCTGTTTAGTACAGGCTGACGGAAACACTAGAAGTTGGGTTTTAGAACTGAGCTTATTAAATAAGCAACAAAAGTCTAGAATGAGGAACAAAATGTGGAATCTACGCATGTATCTAATTTAATATGCTACAATATAACACGGGAATCGGACGATCTTATACGATTTAAATAACGCTATTGGTAGAATATTTCGTAATTTTGTCACTTTTAAATGGGGAATTAATCCAACAGTGGTGAATCAAACATCCATGTAAAGCAAAATATATTCAATACTCTACTTATGCAATAATGACTCTTTCATCCTCCATATTTATAACTGATGTGTTCTAGTCCCTTTACGGACTCCAGAAGGGGTCTTTAAGCTTCAGTGTACAAAATTAAACATTTAGGGACCTCTATTACATCTTTCTCGTCTCAGTATCCCCACTCTGGAGCACGGATGGTGAAAACCGTTCGTAACCTCCAAATCTACGTCAAATTAAACTGAGTATTTGTATTTCTGTGCAATTTAATATTACGGATGTAATTTGTTGTGTTTGTTATTAAAAGTTGTTCACACACAGTGCCGGGCCTATTACGATGTAAGACACAGTTCAAACGCTGGCCTTTTGAGGTAGTGGTAGACCACCTAGCTAGTGGTGGTGGTGGTGGTAGAGCACCTAGCTAGAGCTAAATCCACTTTTAAAACAAAGATTAAGAAAGCACAGCATGTTCACAGGCGTCACAATAGTAAATTATTTCAATTCCCGAACTTCTTACAGCATTGGATTTTTTGAGGGATAATTGTGATTGAGAGAGACCGAATTCATCATTCTTCATTAATGCAGTTTGTTATTTACATCATTCGATTATTGGAGTGGGGAATTAGCATTTACACGATGGGAAGGAAGCACTCACGTTCTCCTTATAACAGCCAGATTTGCAATCCTTGGGATACATTTGCCTGTGGGAATTTCAGAATGTGACATTCATTTCTAGAAAGAATTTTACCGAGTAAAATGTAGCGTCTGTTGAAAAGAGAGGTAGATGAAACGTTAGAACTGTTACACTTGCTAAGAAAATAGATTTGCATTATATGAAATGGCTATTTCACTTACACATACTGGTTTTATTAAATTGTATTTTTAATATTTGGGCCATTTTTCAGTAATAGAATTAATACATTTCTTAGTCGCAGTTAATGATTTATACATCGTGTTGTAAACTTTCAGTGGCAGTAAAGAAAATTCAATATGACACCAGCGATCTATTAAGTGTCTGTACAGTGTTATCTCCTTTCAAGTTATTTTATTGTGGAGAAAATTGGATTCCAGTGAAATGTCAGAAGGTGGGTAAGAGTTATGGATCGTTTGTTCCACGAAAATGTCGACAATATTATTTTCCGAGAAGATTATTTCACCTCGCGGCATTTGAGCTTCGAAGTTCAGATCATATGCGTTACTTGACTTTGGGCTTTCGGAATTTATACGCCTTGCATTTTGTGGCTGCAAAATTTTGTGAAAAGTTCTCTGTTGTGCCGCATTTATTACCGTACTTATTTCCTACAATTCAATTATCTTTCATTATTGAAATTGACAAAATACACAGTCCCTTCATTACTGAATAAACAAATAACTATCTCACGGCCATTTACACGAACCGACTGGCGTAAGTGCTATACTTTTCTCTAAATCTAGTGCGATGAAGACACTCAAAGCTCCGCTAATCTCGGACATCTCATGGTGAGGCAAGGTGTTCCCAGGAAAAAAATGGGTCACATAATACATATTGTTAGTCGTAAGTGTATTTATTTAGTTCAGCTGTTTGTTGTTTTCATTTTGTGTCCTGCTGTTGGAAATAGTTATTCCAAAACATCGGCAAACGTAAGTGCCTGTTATTAATAATTAATAACCGCACTTACGTAGTAGAAGTGTTAATTATCAACACTTCTACTTTCTTAACCAATTCCAATGAACCAGCCGCCTGCGTGACGAAATCAATTGAGTTTTCTTTTATTTGCCATAAATTCAAAATTAAATGAATGAACGTAGTGATACAATTTTAGCCTTGAGACGGAATGATTTTTCTTATTCGGAACACTTTCAGATTAATACCCGTAATTTGAATAATCTCCTAACATATATCATCCCCGAAGAGTCGGAGCTCATTGCAATTTAGCCGAATCCGTTACGAATGTATGAGAAAAATGAAGGGGTGAATGAATGTACTAGTGGAATGGAAAGCGAGAGGCCAGGTAACTCCCCACTCCCATCATCCTGGGTGATGTATTAGAATCAGGAGTGAGCAAAATTTGTATTTCACTGAGCAATTCAATAAGTATTCAGGTGCCACAATGAAGTTCAAATATAAGATAAAGGTATGGAGCGCAAGATTACCCAATTCTAAAATGTGAACTTCGAAATCTGTGTTATGTAAAAATCCTATCTTGTACAAAATACATGTAGAAAGGTTTGCAAATATTAACAATATCACAATAATTAACAATTTACATATATTGTTGATAAAAATGTAAGGAATTTCTGAAGGAAATAAATGCATTTACACGATAGCATATAGGAAGTAATAAGCGTTTAGAATCTCAAGATCTCAGATAAATTAGCGCATTTACAGTTGTGAAATATATTGAAAATATTCAGTGTTAAAACCTGAGTTATGAGAAATTAAAATAACATTCTCTGTAGATGCGGAATTTCTCGGTCTTGTAGAACAACGTCTCTCGTATGAAACTACGTACCCCCAAGAATGTTTCTACATACTCCTATTTAAACATATTGGCACTTCAAGGTCACGAGCTGGAAGGAGAGGGGTACATTATCGAGCTCCAGTATTAAAAATTGAAGTCGTAACCGAGCTCCCGTTTGGGTGACAGGTCCCCCTGCTCGCCCAGTTCGTGAGCTTGAAGTGCCACGTTTAAATCGGAGTATGTAGTAACATTCTTGGAGGTGCGTACTTTCACACGAGAGACGTTAGTCTATAAGACCGACAAATACCGCATCTACAGAAAATGTTATTTTGATTTCTCATAATTCAACTTTTATCACTAAGTACTGAATAGTTTTCTTTAAAATGTTTGTATCACGGTCCTTTGTGCTGCGCCTTTGGATTCTTGTAAGTTCATTACACAAGTAACCTTTCTCATACTCGCGAACGGATTCATCGTAATGGCAAGCACTAATTGGACTATTGCCATCTACGAACCATTTTTGCCACGGTTGATAGCTACATTACATTTCCATATGATGCCATTCATTCTACGTTATACCATATAAATTTCCATGTCATGTCTATAGTTTCGCATTATACGTGGCAGGTGGTTGTGGTTATTTCTCAGCCTTTCAAACTGCCCTCATGAATAAACCATCCAAATCTCTTTCTCCATTAAGAGAAAGAGATTTGGATGGTGGATTTTCGTAGGGGATCCATTACTTTCTAACCCGATTGCCAAGAACCCCATTTAATCAATGTAAAGTAAGAAAATGCAAACATCAATTGAAATTATTGTTGATATAATAACTATTCTTTAACCTGATATTGGGTAGTTGCTAGATAATTCAGTTTAAACTATTTTTTCCCCTGAGTGATTGTTCCGAAAGAAAGATGCCAAGGCAACTAGTTGAATTGCATGGTAATTTCTTGCTGGTTATGTTTTAGGAACATCGAAAATCCACGTATTTTTTGTTTTTTGTTTCATAAATGTTGATTTATAAAAAATCCTAGACCCCAAAAATTGATAAAAATGTATGTGTGTTTTAAGATTTATCACCCGCCTCCAAATGGGGGGACTCCGGGCCGCCAGTTCCCCACCAATCGATGGCCCATCGCCCGCCTGTCGGAAGTATCGCAAGCCGCCCAAAACTTGATTAGACGGCAATAGACATTCAGTGGTAGTGCGGTTCCCAAACCAAAGCGGACAGACCGAGGCACCCCGGCGCATCAATCCTTCCTGTTAACCGTTTTGTTCCGATGATGCACTTCGCATGGGGTGTGACGTATTCTACAACAATGCTGTGCAAGTGTCGGAAAAGGTAGCGTTTTGCGATTCGTGTATGTTAATAGTACAAAATTGTTACGTAATTTAATTAAAAAAATTATGTGTCCAACTTCTGTGATTTTTTCGTTATAAATCCTACTTGTTAATGTACAAGACGTTCAAACTCTGTTATTGTAGGAAAGATTTGTAGTTTTAATGTAAAGATGTAAAATGATTGATTTCTTGGCTGAAGGTCGTGAATAACGAAAACAAGCTATTGAAATGGGGCTTTGATATTATATTGCTGAATGTCATGGTATAATTAATTGTAAATTAATACCCTTAAAACAATTCTTGTTATAGGTATTTCCTATAGAACTGTGGTAAAGTAATACAACGAAGTACACAAAGGACAAAACTCCCCGGTAGTATACTACTTATAAATTATTTAAACTCCCATCACCCTCAAACTCATCACTTGATTATACAAATCGAAATATAATACTGCACCTCATTTTATGTTCATAACCATTAATAAGACTGTTATACGTAGCATTGTTCCATAATTAGCTCAGAGAATTGTAAAGAATACGTTTTTTCACGACCTTTTCTCGACAAATTAAACACCTTAATATTGAAAACCAAGTTCAAGTTATTACTTGAATTATTTCTTGAGATGTCTTCTCCTGCAGACATAATAGCGCTCTTGTGATTCTGTCTGTGAAACAATGTTGAAGTTGAACTTGTACACTGAAGCCCAAAGAGTGTAGATGGAAGTGTTATGTTTAGTATAATAACTTGATTAAAACTTCTTGACATTTTTACTTTATTTTACTGCTCAACTCTTACATGCAACATTATGAAGTTTCTTTTTGAGATGAGAAAGAGGCAACATATTTATGATTCCTCTTTCTCATCTCATCAACATACTTGCATTCGGTAGTACCATACCATGATACGAAACCACAAAGCAAGGAAAATACTTTTATCTTATTTGATCGCCTTCACTTACGTATTTAAAGTAGATCAAGCTTCCTACTGTAAATAAAATGGCTCTTTATTATGTTGTAAGAAAGTGTCCTACTGGAGTCGTTATAATGACATTAATCATACAAGCTGGTTAGAAAATGTCAAATTGTTAAAAAGGTGATTGGATACGATAAAATATTGTGTATTACCTGTGGCTAAAATACCATTACACCTTATTTTTTAACCGCGCTCCTGAATAATCAAGTACAGGAGAACAAACCGGAATTGATTGTGACCGGAATTGATTGACCGGACCTCTTCCGGATTATTAAATTATTCCGATTTTCGAATTGAAACATAAAGAGCTGGTAGATCTCAACGTAAAAAATATTGTTAAAAGTTTATGATTCACTCTGATGGTTACAGAAGAGACGGATGAATAAAAGTTAAAGTGTCAATTCTGGGAAATGTCTCCTAGGTTACATAGATTTGAATTGTTGTCAATAATAATTTTTATTAATCTGGGTAATAATATTTAAATTACCTTTTTTGTTCTTTTTTAATTTAGCAATTACATAATTTTAATTAAAAATAATTAAGTTGTATTCGCTCTTTTAAACAAATTTGCACGTATAATACGTACAGTATTCACTTGAATTGATTTTTTTTCGCCATAATATAATCCGGATTATCGACGGTCCGGATTACTGAATAGTTGACGCTCTACTTATACTTAATGATCTATTTTAGCCACTTGTTAAGGTAACTAACTGTAAATGGAAGCTGAATAGAATAAACAATTAAGGGTCATCCAAGTGCCTGCCTGCCTGCCAGGAGGAAACGATTGTGTGTGCGTGTGTCCGCAGGTGGCGCAGGGCGGGCCGATGGGCGGGCCGATGGCCTCTCCGGGCGACCTCAATAACAACTCGGGCGCGTTGCTGAAGGCGTCGGCGCTGGCGGCGGCGGCGGCCGCGGCGGCGGCGGCCACGGGCCAGGCGGCAGCGGCAGCGGCGGCGGCGGGCGGTGCGGGGGCGGGGGCGGGGGCGCCGCGGTGAGGGCGGGGGCGGCCGCCCGCCCGTCCCCGGTTCAGCATCGGCTGAAGAAGCGCGCGTTGTCCCCGCCCCCCCCGCCCCCGCTCTCCGCCCCGCCCCGCCCCCGCCGAGCACTCTTAGCGTCCGAGACGTGCCGTATATATACGTAACGATGAATACTCTGCTGTTGATGGTTGTAGTTGAGAATATCTACCTTCTAAAGAAAGTGGTGAAACCCTTTCGCGATGCACTTGCGCCAGGATCGCGTCGCTTGAGAGTTTACGCGTTGAGACGGAATGAAATTTAGAGATTTAAATATTACTTGCGAAATCGTGCATTATGAAATTAGTCTGAGAACCTACAACCATTTAATATTACATTTCAATTTGATTTCCATAAACGCCTGCTAAGCAAGTTCTTAGTTGTCAAACTGAAATGTGAGATTTAGTGAATGGGCAGAAAAAACAAAAGTAAATAACTTGGATTAAAGTAAACAAATTCCGCATCGTAATATAAAAATGCAAGAGACTCATAGTGTATTTAAATTAAAACCATTCTTTGGAAAAGTTTGAACGAATTTGTTGTGTATCAAGTATATTTTTCGACACTTTGAACAAAAACCTGCAGCATAAAATTATTGGAACTCGACGGCGTATTCAAAATACTTTCTGTATATTACGTCCTGGCTTCATATCAACGTGAAGGGCTTGAGCCACGAAGCGTTTTCTATCGAATAGTTGGCGCTCTGTACTGTGTAGATATTACTTTAGAAAGAATGGCAAGCGTAGCTTATGATTTCCCTAGGGGAAATGCCATTTCTTTTTGTGTGTTTTGTAGATGCTGAAAATTGTTTAAATGTTATGTACGTAAAATTATAGAATTTAATCCGAAAATGTTAGTGTTCTTATTTCTTTACCCTTTTGACCCTACTTCCTTATCAAAAGGTATTTTATTATCAGATTCTTCTTTTGGTTTTAATATTGTCGTCCTTTCAAAAGAATTGAAATATTTTTGCTGCGACATTTGTTATACATACAAATATTTTCAGTGCAACATTTGTAAATGTTATCTCAGTATTTTCTGGTCGTATTCTGTTGTTAATGCTGAAGTTATTAGCAATCAAATCTGAAAATCATTTTTAAGTGTGAACATCGTCTAATTTCATAATTTTAGCATAGCTTCTACCAAGCAGATGTTTGCACACTTGGTAAGAATTAATTGCATTCTTAAATATCATTTATTAAGAATCCATAATAAAATAACTTGATGAATTTGTAAAATTTTGTGAAATGTTTCATAGCATAATATTTGTTTTAAAAAATTCAATTTTTCAGAAGAAACAAGATTTATTTTTAATCTCTCCACTTTTGTGATCTTTCAATTCGATACATATAACCCATAAATTATCAATTACCTCTTGCAGTAGTACGTGATTCAGCTCTCTCCAGCAATGTTCTTATGGGTAATCACATACGATTCTAAGAAAGATCAGAGCTTTCAAGTATTCGGATAGTTATGGAAAATTACAAACTTTTGCAAATGTATTTTATCAAAACGCAAAAAACTAATATTTCATCGGTAACCTCTAGCGAACGGTAGTAAACTTTAGCCGAGCAGAGGAAGCGTTGAAAGGGAGTTTGAGTGGTGAATGAGGGCAAGGCGCTCGAGGAGTTAGGTTCTTCTCGCAGGAGTGCGTTGCTCGTGTCGAGTGCAGCAGTTCACAGGGGGTGGTGTGTCAACATCGACGTTCCTGGACCTCGAGTGGTCTCACCTTCCATGTGATGGAGCCACACACTTCATCAGTAGTTCTGCCCCTTATGGCTGGTTCCTGCAGCCTGTACTTCCTGCAAACTACAGATAATAGAAAGTTTGTATTACTTCTGTTTATATTCAACCATATCCTTTAACGGTAGGCTATGTTAGAGAGCTTATAAAAACACTATGCATGGTTTGTAATTATTCGTGGAATGAATTAACACATTATTTTATAGTATTTGTTTTACGAGTGTTTACAAATCATCTAAAAGTTTTTCTTTAACCGGAATTTCCAACGCGCCAAATTTTGTAATTAAACCCACAGATCAACAATAAACAAGGAAAATCTGGATGCAATTTGACTGTAATAACCTACGAATGTTTCAAGGTGTACCTACATTTATACTTTAACATATTCAATAGCGGTAATTATTTGGCTACATATTCCTTTGGTTTTATGTTTCAACTCAATTTTCTCTTGAAATCAATACACGTGCATGAAAGAAGTATAGGTTGAAGCTCTGTATTTGTAAGAGACACTGCAAAATAATTTAGTGCGTATAATACGACGAGAAACTGATAGAAACTTGCATCAGTATGTAAATGACCTTAACATACAAAAGTTCTCATATTAATATTCCTCATTTTTTAACACGTTGAATCTAGAGGCAGCGTAAAATATTGTAGTCAACACGTTTCACGTGCTTTACTGGTTTCACAATCTTCGTGCGAATTATATTTTTGTAGAACTTTACGATTACGTAGTTTAAGTGTACGGTCAATCTGAATCCATGTTCGGCCAAATTTGCGGCGAGCATGGTGGTTCCTTATATGGCTGAAAAAAATGTTTAACAAGTCAGTGGAGTGCAGGATCGATTGTACTGCGTTCATGAAATGTTAGTGAACCGCCGAAGTTGAAAAAACTATATCGAATGAACTTTAACTATTTGACCCAACTATTTGAGTAAATTATGGTAGAAATTATCAGAAAAATGTTTGAACCTTTTAAGGGTATATAATAATGTATTCAAGTTTTAATCAAACATGGAATTGATATCAAGGGTTTGGCTCTAGACAGACGGATGCAGCATAGAATTCATTTTACTTTTAATCCTACATTCAATCATACATTTATCGTCACAGTGTTAAGATATGCCTCCATAGTACAGCGTCATTTGCTACACTAGCAGAATAATACTCGAAAAAATAGTAATATATAGTAAATATATTATTATTATTATTATTATTATTTTTATTATTATTATTATAATATATCGATACTAATATTCAAAGACATATGTCCGTTGCCTTAAAGCGCGATATCTCTGAATTTACTGAACCAAAACCGATGAAACTTTTGTGATTGCTAGTTTTAAAGGTCTAGAGTACTACAGGCTATGATTTATAACCATTAACCTTAATATATTTACATAGTTATTCCTTTTCTGGACATTTTTCGCCAAGGTTTACATCACAGATTCAAGAGTCAATGTCAATAGTTCAATTGCGCGCCACCAGAGAATTACATCTGAGATCTACTACTAATTTCATCAATGTCCAGAATTATTATGGAATTCATTGGGGGTTGAATAAGGCTATGTAATGTCCGTGTGTGAACATTGGGGATTGTTAGTTCTGAATGTTGGTGGAACATTTGGTAGAAAACCATTACCTAAGTAGTAAAGAATGTCAATGTAGCACATGCATTGTCCTTAGTCCGTGTAATAACAAACAGTGTCAAGAAAACATTGTGAATTTGAAAGTGTTTAAAATTGAGGTAGGTTGAGAGAGTAAAACGTACAATAATATACAGTACAGAATATACTGTAATGTACAATGTACAATATATAAATATCGAATATAGATATCGCATACTTTATAAACAACCTCTTCTTTTACAGAAATTTGTGAACATTACATTGTTTGAAACAATACCCAAACGAAAGTCACAGTGGTCAAAACAGACTGCATGAGCTAAGAGATGGGCAGTCTATAAAAATTATGAATTGGATACTCAGAGGCAAGAGAATCTTGCTGGAATACTCACTAGCACCATTGGAAATAATACTGCAAGGAGGAAAGCAAATGTAATAATTCTCTGGGAAGTAGGGCAGCTATTCATTATGACTCTCAATTTGACTATTTACACAGCTCTCATGTTTAAATTGGTAAAATGGAAAATGTGTATTTTAGGTCAAACCTATTGAATATTTTTTCTTCAATTTGTGCAGGAGGTTCAGTGATATGTAATTAAGCAAGTAGCATTTACATATTAAGACTAATATATGCTGTTGTTTTGCGTATCAATTGCTCCCAATGAATGAGTTCATCCATTTTTTCTTTAAAAATAATATATCTAAAAATATTTGTGTAAGCAAATAAAAAATCTGGGAGTCCTTGGTTTCTAATATTCACATTTCAAGATCCATACTGTCTAGCACTTCAGATCGAATATTGAAGCTAATATTGTTTTGTTAAGTAATTCGGTACATTGTCAATTTATTGTGTACACGTAATGTACATGTTAGTTAATCAGTATTTTTCTTATGTTGCAATGGTATGATGAATTGATTTACCTAAACAAATTAGTTTTATACTATATATTACTGGAACATAGGACTTTAAACATATATTTTTCTGTCGTCTTCAAAATAATTATAAAAACCGACAATTACGTTTCAGCATAGATATTTTCATTTACTTTTAGGATGATGATTCATCAATTACATTGTGACATCTATATCTATTACTTTAGATCTATCTACTAGCGTACCAGTGCGAGAACTCTCGCACGTTATACTACGCTTAAAAAGCAAGACCCTTCAAGGTCACACAAGAATAAATTTTAAACCTTCCTTTACGAATACGATAGAAAAAATATAACAGTTTTTCAACGTGGTAATTTATTGAAAGAATTGGTATTATATATAAAATTCCACAAAAAGAATATACGTGTGTCTACAATTATTTTATTTTGTAGTTAGATTTGCTTATTGTTTTTAGTTATAAAGTGAGGAATGTTTTGGAGCTGGAACTCTCAATTAGAAAAATGTAAACTTTTTAGTGGTAAAACCAGAAATATCCAAATAGGGGGAAGACAAGACAGGGCTAGCTGTGCGGGGGAGGGTGGAACAGGGTTACAATGGAATAGAAAAAGGCCCCGCCGCAGGACATGTATCAATGGAATTCCTCTTCCTGGCTAATAATTTACTGTAACAGATGCCAGGGCAACGCAGGTACTTCAGGTAGTTACTATTATATTTGTCGAAAATGTGGCGTACGACATTTTAGAGCCGAGTTTTTCAGAGGATCTGTTTAATTAATAATAACTTCTTTTCTCGTATGTGTGAATAAAACAAGGATATTTATAATGCATAATATACTTACTGCGTTCGTAGAATCGGCTACTTGGGTTGTTTTTTCTTGTTCCTCCTTTTTTTCGGGGCGTCTGTAATGATTTCTACCATAAGGTGTACGATTCGCAATGGCATAGAGTGCGCGAAAGCTGGTCACCAACCCAAGAAAATCTAATTAAGGACGTTTGACCTCTTCTTTTAACTGGTATTTACAAACCATGAGGTGAAATATGAGTACGAGCAGTTAAATGTTTGTATTCCAGTCAACAGGACCTTTCATATACTGTACTTATTTTACATTAAGGAAAATGTCGTGGCTTTTAGGAATTTTGTTTTCTCTATGCTGTTGCGAGCACTGCAGAATATTTTTGACTTTGGTTTAGAATCAAGTTCGTTGTTGCAGTGAAGGGATGCAATCATATGATAAATATTGAGAGAAATAACATGCAAATGTCTCGACAGGAATTAAGCAGAGCAGAATATTTTCTTAACGTTTTATTCACACATACGAGCTAGAGTACATGAAGATCAAAAGCCTCATAATTTTTTAAGTTTATTGAAGAGAAATACTATGAATGGGACTACTATAATCGCCCGTGTGGTTATACGTAGTTTTGGAATTGTGTAGAGTTTTTAAGTAGGATGCTGGTTCAAATAATTACTGCAAAAGTTTTACAAACTCCAGTATTTAGAGATTTTATATGTAACGAATGACTACTTAAAAATGTAGCATATGTTAATTTCTATTGCTGTGCTTTTCTAGTTCCAGCCATTTGATATGTTCAGTTTTTATTCTCTTAGAGCTGATTCAGCCAGGCCTGCACAGACGGGCCGTTCTCTATGCAATCCTAAGCCTCTTCTGTGCATGAGTGAAATGAAATGAAGTGCCAGTATTGAAATGGAGTGACATAATATGAAAGATATAATTTTGTACCAAAGTGCTAAATTTTGCCAGCCTAATAACATTATAAGCAAAGCTAAACACTGGAAGTGTTTCAACAGAAAGGTGCATAGAACATAAGAGTATTCACCCCGCAAGTAACTTTATAAAATTACTTTATTTGCACATTCATAAAAGGGCAAATACTAAATATCACGTTAGTAATGAGTCTGGAAATCAAATTATTACATGCTCTAAAAAATAAAAGTTTAGAAATCAGTACTTTTCCTGTTTGTGAAGAAAATATTAAGGCAAGCCATTGATATTCGGTAAATGAAACAGAACAATAATTAAATGAAGTCTGATAAATTATGCCAGAAGTATGTCATTTTAGCCTCGGTTTTGCAATTTAAAAACAATTTGGGTACATTGTTTGCCTATTTCAATTGTCTCGTCCAAGTACTAATATTTTAGCAGTGCTCGCAGCAGTTCATTTGGGCATTTTATCGTAACAGAAACTATAGGTTTGGTGACCAGCAATTCGCTCAGCTTAAAAATATGCTATGAGAAATATCAATGTAAATCTGGTTTAAGTTTCGAATTTTTCAAGTATTTTGAAGTAAAGTTATATTATTCGTAAAAATCAACATTAAAAGTTGAATATGTGGTATTATTAAAATAACATAAATGGCACATAACAATCTTGAGATTCAGAGATAGATTCTTTTAAAATTTAGTGTTGACATTACCGCGGCTCCGTTATTCTTTACGTAACGTAATTTCTGTGCAGGCCTGCCCAAATACCTACTTTACATAACTGACTATCAATTTTGTATTTTTGGAAGAAAGGTTGAAAAATTTCACTTTGAAATTTAACATTCGTTGTTGATTTTTGCAAAATGCCATTCTAATAAATGGGATCGAAACTCGCGTAGAAATTTTGAACAGATAAGCAACTACAAATTCTACTTTCGAATACAGAAAAACTGTCAAATACTGCAAAATATTGAATGTATCAGGTATAATTAGTATATTGAAGACAGGCGTTTCATCGTAAATGGTAAGATATAAGGCAAAAATGAATAAGTTAAGGCTTGCGCGCAAAAATATTTAGGCAGCACGTATATAAACAAGTCTCCTAAGAGTATTCGTAATCTAAAATATTGATGTCATGCATGTCTAGTGTTAAAGAGCAACTGATATATTCTGTTCCTGATGTTTCTACTTGATGTCTTGACCAGGGAACGGATTTATATGGATTAAAAATCATTGAAATATGTAAATATATATGTAGTTATTTTCATCAAAATATGGAGTTTAAAATGGACTTAAAATGATAAAAAATTACTATAGTAAAATTATATTTTATTTTCAGTTGATAAACCTTCATCTTTAAATTCTGAAATGTAACTTCTAATTTTACACTGGATCATTGAGCTACTTTTGGCATTTTACACTAGCTTAATAGAGAGAATAATAGAACTAAACCCACACATAGTATTCTGAGTGGATTGTAACTGACAATGAGGAGCTGTAAAGTTAAATTCTGATGTCCAAATCTCTGTGACGTCATGCGATTCCCGAGTGGCAGCCGCAGAGAGAAGGAGAAGGGGTGCTGAAACCGGGTGCGTTTTCCACAGACCATCGAGGTCTCAGGGTCATCCGTCAAACAAATCCGATAATTCATTTCCTTCTCACACGCCCCCCCCCTTCTCCTCGCAGGACACTCAGACCCCCCAGAAAGGGCCTGAGGGCTGGAGAATGAATCTATTCCTCCCATGAATTAAAACATTAACAGTTTCTTCACATGCTTTCCCATTGTCAATTCTCCCTAATTTAAAAAACACTAATGTTTACGGAATCACTGAAAATTTTTAAGCTCTTTTTATTGAGATGCATTTTTAATATGTAATGAAATTTCATTGTGAAAGTTAATATTTATTTATTTAATAGGTAATTCTTACAAATTAGAAAACGTGATGCTATGTGGCTAGGCCGAAGGTCTTTAAGCCATTACAATACCTACATTCTAACGCGTTCTAATAAGTTAATATGAAAGTTAATATGTTGTAATTTTATAAGAAATATGGAAAATATTTGGGCTTTTATTCAAATATGTACCAAAGCCAAAAGTATGGAAAATAAAAGTAGCATTTTTCAACCCTACACACTCTGAAACAAAGATAATGCAAATTAGTATCGTTATCAGCTTATTTAGTAAATATGTATTCACATAGAAATCCGTTCCCTGGTCATGAAAAACCATTCACCTCTTACACACATGTTTTTAGTAAGAGCTCACAACTACTGGCAGTGGTAGTGCGAGAAAAAAGTGATGAGGGAAAAAGAATGGAGTGCAGTTGGGTGAATTCGAGGGATAAAGTGTTAGAATAGCAACAGTTAAGTGGCGAGCTTGGGGTGAAAATGGTGATGAAGTTCACGAATGGGACGGGGTAATGAATAAAGAGAGAGATACAGTTGGTTTTGGCAGTATGGTTGGGGTTGCAGACGGGATAAAAATTGAGAGGGCGTACAGAAAGGGTAGGACGTGGGATGAGATAAGTGATAAAATTGCTGCTTGGTGAAGGTTTAGTGCTAACACTGGTTGGATTAATTGATAGATTATTGTGTAATTCCTGGCACGTCAACTGCTATGACCATTAGTGCCTGTTATAATCCGGAAGGGGGGTCCTCCTCCATTGGAGTGTGAGATCCAATGCCGACCTAACTACCGATGAGAGCGGTCCACTACTAAACTTCTCCTCCAACGAGCGAGTGAATTTGATCCAGTAATTTAGCTGGTATCAAAAATACTGGAGGGGCTGGAATCCAGCACCTTAATCATAGACCCCGCAGCGGCAGGGTTTCAAGCAGTGTCTCCTGGGGAAGTTGGTAAAATATGAAAGTTTGATGAGGATGACTTGGGTTAGTGCGCTGGTGACAGTGGCGTGAGGTGGGGGAGTGGTTGTCGGAATCAACGTTGCCGAGCCCAACGTCGATGGACGAGATAAAGCTGGAGTTGGCGTGCGTGTGGAGACAATGGGGGTTGGAGACGCAGCGGAGATTGGAAGTAGAGCGCGGGTAGGGGATGAGTGAGGATCGAGTATAGGGATTAGACCGGCGTGATGTGGTCGAAGCGACAGTTGCGCCGCTTTCGGAGGATGTGACGTAGGAAGAGTCAGTGATGGGAATTGGAGGCAAAGGTGGAGATGTAGTTGATATGTGATTGAAGACGACGTTGGGATGGTGCGAATAAGACGATATGATGGGTACCTACTGAGAATGCCATTGAAGGGCTTGGCGATGGAGTAGAAAACGTGGCCGTTAGGCGAGGGTTTGCATGTATTTGTTCAGAGATGCAGCTGCAGCAGCTTGGGGGTGTCCGAGGGAGTTGGGATGGCAAGTGGCGCGTGTGGTTACGCACCTACCAACGCTCTTCATCGGAGATAAAATTATCGATTAAAGGTTTAGAGATCAAGTTGGTCGGAGTAACAGTTGACGTTGGACAATTACCTGCCATCGCCGCCCTCGTCGGTAGAACTGAAGAAACTGCTTGGGCATGCAGTTGAGTTAGGAGGTATCATTTAGGCAGTGGAGAAGGTGAGAGTGAAGATAGTTGAGATATGGTAATTAAGACGGAGCAGTGCAGCTGTAACACCTGCTGTCACCGCCTTCGGGGGGTGAGTCAACGGAGGAATTTAGATAAATGTTGTTTGCAGATGCAGTTGAAGTTGGAGGTGTTTCGAGCTGCCGGTGACACGGCCGGGAGGATAATGAGAAAGTGCAATTGGGGCCAGTAGGTATGGTGGGATGTATATGAGAGATGAGCGCACTTACCGTGGCCGCCCTCAGAAGCCATGTCGATGGAGGAGTTCAGCGAAGTGATGTCTAAAATGCAGTTGAGCTTGAGGATGTGTTTGGGCGGTTGAGAATTGTGATGATGTGTAGCAGTCACATCTGACGTAGCTGCCCTCCGAGGGCGCACCGACAGAGTTTACAGAGTGTTGTGTGGCGTCGGAGGCGAGTTTAGGAGTGTCGGAGGGAGGCGTGAGGTGCGCACCTGCCGTCGCCGCCCTCGGAGGGCGAGTCGACAGAGTTTACAGAGTGTAGTGAGGAGTCGGAGGCGAGGTTAGGAGTGTCGGACGGAGGCATGAGGGAGCGCACCTGCCGTCGCCGCACTCGGAGGGCGTGCCGACAGAGTTTACAGAGTGTAGTGTGGAAGTGGAGGCGAGGTTAGGAGTGTCGGACGGGGGCATGAGGGAGCGCACCTGCCGTCGCCGCACTCGGAGGGCGTGCCGACAGAGTTTACAGAGTGTAGTGTGGAGTCGGAGGCGAGGTTAGGAGTGTCGGACGGGGGCATGAGGGAGCGCACCTGCCGTCGCCGCCCTCGGAGGGCGTGCCGACAGAGTTTACAGAGTGTAGTGTGGAGTCGGAGGCGAGGTTAGGAGTGTCGGAGGGAGGCGTGAGGTGCGCACCTGCCGTCGCCGCCCTCGGAGGGCGTGCCGACAGAGTTTACAGAGTGTAGTGAGGAGGTGAAGGCGAGGTTAGGAGTGTCGGAGGGAGGCGTGAGGTGCGCACCTGCCGTCGCCGCCCTCGGAGGGCGAGTCGACAGAGTTTACAGAGTGTAGTGAGGAGTCGGAGGCGAGGTTAGGAGTGTCGGACGGAGGCATGAGGGAGCGCACCTGCCGTCGCCGCACTCGGAGGGCGTGCCGACAGAGTTTACAGAGTGTAGTGTGGAGTCGGAGGCGAGGTTAGGAGTGTCGGACGGGGGGATTAAGGGAGCGCACCTGCCGTCGCCGCCCTCGGAGGGCGTGCCGACAGAGTTTACAGAGTGTAGTGTGGAGTCGGAGGCGAGGTTAGGAGTGTCGGAGGGAGGCGTGAGGTGCGCACCTGCCGTCGCCGCCCTCGGAGGGCGTGCCGACAGAGTTTACAGAGTGTAGTGAGGAGGTGAAGGCGAGGTTAGGAGTGTCGGAGGGAGGCGTGAGGTGCGCACCTGCCGTCGCCGCCCTCGGAGGGCGTGCCGACAGAGTTTACAGAGTGTAGTGTGGAGTGGAGGCGAGGTTAGGAGTGTCGGAGGGAGGCGTGAGGTGCGCACCTGCCGTCGCCGCCCTCGGAGGGCGTGCCGACAGAGTTTACAGAGTGTAGTGTGGAGGCGGAGGCGAGGTTAGGAGTGTCGGACGGGGGGATGAGGGAGCGCACCTGCCGTCGCCGCCCTCGGAGGGCGTGCCGACAGAGTTTACAGAGTGTAGTGTGGAGTCGGAGGCGAGGTTAGGAGTGTCGGACGGAGGATGAGGGTGCGCACCTGCCGTCGCCGCCCTCGGAGGGGTGCCGACAGAGTTTACAGAGTGTAGTGTGGAGTCGGAGGCGAGGTTAGGAGTGTCGGAGGGGGCATGAGGGAGCGCACCTGCCGTCGCCGCAGAGTTTACAGAAGTGTAGTTGGAGTCGGAGGCGTGTTTAGAAGTGTCGGAGGAGGCGTGAGTGCGCACCTGCCGTCGCCGCCCTCGGAGGGCGTGCCGACAGAGTTTACAGGTGTAGTGTGGGAAGTGGAGGCGTGGTTGGGAGTGTCGGAGGGAGGCGTGAGGTGCGCACCTGCCGTCGCCGCCCTCGGAGGGCGTGCCGACAGAGTTTACAGAGTGTAGTGTGGAAGTGGAGGCGAGGTTAGGAGTGTCGGAGGGAGGCGTGAGGTGCGCACCTGCCGTCGCCGCCCTCGGAGGGCGTGCCGACAGAGTTTACAGAGTGTAGTGTGGAAGTGGAGGCGAGGTTAGGAGTGTCGGAGGGAGGCGTGAGGTGCGCTCCTGCCGTCGCCGCCCTCGGAGGGCCTGCCGACAGAGTTTACAGAGTGTAGTGTGGAAGTGGAGGCGTGGTTAGGAGTGTCGGAGGGAGGCGTGAGGTGCGCACCTGCCGTTGCCGCCCTCGGAGGGCGTGCCGACAGAGTTTACAGAGTGTAGTGTGGAAGTGGAGGCGTGTTTAGGAGTGTCGGAGGGAGGCGTGAGGTGCGCACCTGCCGTCGCCGCCCTCGGAGGGCGTGCCGACAGAGTTTACAGAGTGTAGTGTGGAAGTGGAGGCGAGGTTAGGAGTGTCGGAGGGAGGCGTGAGGTGCGCACCTGCCGTCGCCGCCCTCGGAGGGCGTGCCGACAGAGTTTACAGAGTGTAGTGTGGAAGTGGAGGCGAGGTTAGGAGTGTCGGAGGGAGGCGTGAGGTGCGCTCCTGCCGTCGCCGCCCTCGGAGGGCGTGCCGACAGAGTTTACAGAGTGTAGTGTGGAGTCGGAGGCGTGTTTAGGAGTGTCGGAGGGAGGCGTGAGGTGCGCACCTGCCGTCGCCGCCCTCGGAGGGCGTGCCGACAGAGTTTACAGAGTGTAGTGTGGAAGTGGAGGCGTGGTTAGGAGTGTCGGAGGGAGGCGTGAGGTGCGCACCTGCCGTTGCCGCCCTCGGAGGGCGTGCCGACAGAGTTTACAGAGTGTAGTGTGGAAGTGGAGGCGTGGTTAGGAGTGTCGGAGGGAGGCGTGAGGTGCGCACCTGCCGTCGCCGCCCTCGGAGGGCGTGCCGACGGAGGAGGCGGCCTCGGGCAGCGGCGGCAGCAGCGCGCGGCAGCCTGGCTCGGAGCGGCGCGCCAGCGGCTCGAGTTGCTGGAGCGCGCGCAGCAGGGCGTCGCGCGTCTGCGGCGACGAGGAGCGCGGCTTGGACGGGGAGCCCGGCTTGTGCTGGCGGGCGAGCGCCACCGCGTCCGGCGCCTCCAGATCTGCGCATGCGCACGCGCACGCGCTCTAGCCACTTGCCCACCACACGCGTTTCGTTGCATCGAGCGCCACGGGGACGAAACCGAAATTTTATCCAACAGGTGCAACATTCTTTTACAACTTCTTTATTTTCATTTCATCTTCCAAATATTACAAATAGCTACACAACCTGTTTCATTTAAATATTTTTTACTCACAATTTCGGAAATTTATTTTATGGAAGTAGGCATCTTAGAATGACTGTTGTTATTTTACCGCTAGGAAGTCATTGTCAAATATGTTTTTGAATCTTTTTTTCTATTCTTTTGACATGTCCGAACCATTTTGTTTGTTTCTAATTTTGTTTCTTTATTTGTTGTCGAATTTTAGTTTTGCGATTTTCTGTAATTGTTATGTTCTCTGTTCTACGCAAAAAAATCCATTTTGTTATTTTTGTGATTTTAATCGCCTTTTTAATTTCTTTGTTTCTGCACCATATACTACAATAGTTTTCACAGTAGCTACGTAAATTAGTGAATTAATTCTCCTCAAAATATTTTTATCCCATAATGTTTTACTAATTGTGGAGATGGTCGCTGTACATTTACTTAATCTAGGACTAATCTTCATCTTAGAATCTTTATCGTTTCTGTTGTGTTAAGTTAAATTCTGTGTTTTTAAAAAAGTGAAGTTTACTGATTAAAATGTAATAGTTGTAATTCTGCATAAGTAGGACAAACAGATAGGAAGTTTTCCTGTAGGGTAGATGAACACCTAATTTCAGTCATGGAGACTGAAACAAGAGCACTCCACATTTGGCAACCACTTTACTCAAAACAATCACACTTTCGACCCAGAAACCAATTTCAAAATTCTACATTTCGAAAATAAAGGGAACAAATTAAATATTTTAGAAAATTATACAAAAATCATAACCTATAAAAATTAAAATAAAATTATACAAAAATTCTAACCTAATATGTCTCAATGAGCAATCCCAATTTAAATCCAGCCTTATCATAAGTTGATTTATTGACTAGCTTTTCCATCCTGTGATTTCCTCCGTCACCACAGTGTCTTTGTCCATCGTACTTAGCACAAAATGGCGCCATGCTAGGACAGTTCACCATGGTTAATTATTTTGTTTAATCCATGTTACTTGGGTAAGTACTCTAATTAAACAATTTAATGTTCAAGTAGATTATGTACTTCCTTGTAAGATATAGCTATTAAAATGTTAATTTGAGAATTAAATTTTATATTGTAGAGCCACAGATGTTGGGAAAAATTTCCCGAAACACGGGTATGGCTGAATTATCTGCAAAGTAAATTTATATAACCTACTATTGTGGTTGATATCTCTTATATCCCGGATATTATTATTATTATTATTATTATTATTATTATTATTATTATTATTACTATTATCATTATTACCTATTTCTACAAACAATGCAAGTAACTATTGACAGTATAAAAATAGGTATCTATTGTAACAAATTCACAATAAAATTGGTTCTTTTATTCTGACTTTACGAAAGTTTTAAGTAAAATTGGTTTTTTCTATCTCTTCAAATTTGCGTTTTGGACGTAAGTGCTTTTAAAAGAAAGATGTTACGCACTATATAAAGATCTATGATATTCTGCACTATATTCTACTGATATTACTGTTGTGAAATTCCCCTGTACCTAAAAACTTCCTCCGTGACTCATCCCCGGTCTTTTGTTAGGCATTATCGTCACCATTTTATCCACTCTGTTTGCGTCGTACCGTGACTGAACGAAGTGAAGACTTATTAGAATGGGAATTGTCGGGAAATCAATTTTACCAGGGTAGAATTTCTTTACATATCACAATGAAAAGTTTTTGTCCTTGGAAAATACTCCCCCTTACAGTCTGGTTTCAATACGCAGGCTGGGGTGCTAACCCCAGGGTCGTTAATAGTTCGTTATTTGTCCACCAGAACTCTCGTTTTCCGAAGTAGTCATTCTCTCGACTAACCACAAATTGATCATCTGACCATCAATTGATAAAGATACCTTTAGAATCTCGAACATTCCCTCCCTCATTTAAAGCAAAGGGGATTTTCAATTAGTCAGCTCTGATGGCACAATTCTGACACAGCAAAAGCTACGGAATCAAATATCGTTTGTTAGAGCTGAAATGATACGCTGTGATAAGTATAATTATAATTTTCAAACTTGAATTCTTCTACTAGACAAAAAAAGATGTCAATACAGATTTTCCATTCTTTCAGCTTCTACATAATACAGTTATTATTTGAAATTTAAGAGACTTATGTAAGGTTATTTTTTGGCTAACAGACATGTTTCAACATTATTTACGTATGCAGAACGTAGATATACGCGGGTACCTCATTTTGCTAATTGTTCACCAGACGTTTACCCTAACACTCGTTCTCTTGAAGAATCCCAACCGCGTCTCAACTCACGTTTGAGCTCCACAGATCCCCTCCAGTCAATTAAACTAACGGGGTCTAGTTACCCTACGCCGCTAACGGCAACATAGCCCTTTCGCGTGTGTCCGCCTTCGGGCCAGATCTGCTCCCGCTGCTGTTTCGCGTCCTTGGGGGCACTTGGCGCTCCATCCACACGGCGCGTGCAGAGAAATAGCGCCTCCACACTTGGCGCATGCGCGCAAGTAAGTGCCAAGAGCGCGCGCGGGGCGAACGTGTGCGCGCGACCAAATGAGCTGCGGAAGGCGTTTCTCCCTGTCGGCCCGTCTCCGCAGTCACGTGACGAGAACGCGGCGCGCGACGCACCGCTAATGCCGAAAGACGCTTATGAACTTTCAACGGAGGCAGGGAAGCGCTGCTGCAAATAAGCGGGTGACGCGTTGCACATGAAACCCTGAAATTGGCAGGGAAGGGGATAAATAATTCACCGGGCGTGTAGTTGTTGTCTGCGCAGTTGTGAAACAATTGAAGTTTTATGGAGTAGACGGTTTTACTTTTGAATCCAGAAAGTGACAAATTTTGACACCAGATAAGATGTATCAGGTGACGCCTCTTCCTAAAGATTGTACCGACTGGAGTAGTCCCTAGGTAACAGCTTCTGCAACGTTGTGGACCGGGTTCGGATCTTAGATACTACGAGCTAGGTGGCTCAGCCGAATTCAGCCAT
Source organism: Teleogryllus occipitalis (assembly GCA_011170035.1). Lineage (NCBI taxonomy): Eukaryota > Metazoa > Arthropoda > Insecta > Orthoptera > Gryllidae > Teleogryllus > Teleogryllus occipitalis. The sequence goes on along the minus strand of BLKR01009491.1, from coordinate 73,627 downwards.
TGTCTGCTAGGGAATTGTAGTGGCTGCTAGCCCTGATCAGTAGCTATCTGTTTTCTATTACAGTAGTTATCTCAGGTTTTTCTATTACAGTAAAATCTGTCTAAATCGGATTCGATCGCGACACAAAAAACTTCGGTTTAGGGACATTTCCGTTTTATGCAGGTTGTTCATTTTATGACACTTGTGATATTGAGGTTTTTGCCCTGAGAATAGTAAATTACGTGACTATTATAATTATCAAAATACATTAACATATAACGTGTTTATGGAAGAAACCACCATGAACGGAATATTAAACACTCTTCATTAACAGCTTCTGACTCGAAAAATACACACCTTACTGGCTTTATTCGGACTGCTTACTGACATTCACCGCAAAATGCGTTACAACCCGTTACTAGGACTTTTTGATTCCCTCGCATGGCCTTGAGCAATGAGTATCTGGTCGAGGGGTTATGATTTTCAAAGCGGGGCAGGGAGATGTGAGTAGAAGCCGTGCCCGTACACCTTCCGCGCGCTCAGAAAGTCGGGAGAGAGACCGGGTGCGGTGGCTCAGTGCATCAACTGATGTCACTGCAGTGTCTCTGACCGGGAGGTCCCAGGTTCGAGTCAAAACACCAGCTTTTCAGCCAGGTCGAATTCAGTCACTCCCTGGAGGAGAATTCCGGCGACCGGCTGCTCTGATCGGTAGTTTCCCGTAATTGCTCCGATCAATACCAGGCGAATGCCGGAGAAGTATCATAACAAACGGACCATGGACCGCGCGCGATATTTCCTACCTCTTCCTTGTCCTATCCTCACTCTTCCTTACAACCACTAATGAATGTTCTACCAATTGTAAGGCATTTTTCAAAGTTTTGGGTACGTACACCTCATTATTGTGGCTTCCAAATGCGTTAGAAATTATGCCTAGTACAGATTCAACGCCATTTTATGACACGTGTAATCGCGGAGTCCAAAGACTGGAGCGTCGTCGTCAAATGGGAAATGCGTAGCACCACCTGGAGTCAACAAGTATTAGTTACTATTAGTACAAAAACGTATTAAATAAGAAGCCTTTTTGTACAAAGTTTCTAACCTCCTCCGCCATTCGCGAGTTTGCGTGATCATTCTCTGTGTTATCAGAATAGACCTTTCTTCTCGTTGTTCTACAATAAAGGTAAGAGCCAAACTGTTTACGTTTGCAGACCTGCTGTTCAATAGTAACGGAAGCAGTTTATGAGAACTGACGTCAGAACCTCCAAGCTACATCTTGGCAAGGCAAGCGAGCTCACGGACACGCTCTAAATCGTGCGTGAGCACATACACATGCCCGGAAGTGCGTGTTTGCAGGCATGCAACTGGCGCGCGCACCGTGATTGGTCATAACGCGGACTTTTCTATTTTTGGCTCACGAAGAGAGTTTAAAGGGGACATAAAGAAACAATTGAATTCTTATTTAAGAAATTTCTGCAACTCTTTTATTTGGAGCTTGAGAATGATACCGACAGTGATATAGAAGTAGTTATTTACGACATAAGTAATAATAGCACCAAATCGTATCGACATCTAACGACATAATCGTAAGATGTGGCAATAGGAATATCTTACAATGATTTATCCACTTTGTAAAAATTCAAATGAACTATAATTTTCATTAATTTGTCCTACGAAAGATTTCTTACAGGTGTTGATAATAAGATGCTAACATAAGTTCTAATGCTACTTATATTACGAATCTGATTGTTGATAAAATTGAACTGTGAATAATTACCACAGTTGAATAATAATAATTCTTATTCCGACTCTAATCTCAGTTCTGTAAAGTTTTATTTTATGAAACCAATGTGGTAAAGATTATTTACAACCAGAGCTTATCAAATGCTCAAGATTCTTTGGGTTTTATCCTTTAACGTTTCTTCCCTCATTCCCGAACGAATCTACTCCGTACGCCGCGGGATTGCCTTCACTACGTATGTAAAGTGTATTATGTAGTGATCTACGTATGTTCTGAAAAACAAATTCAAGAAACGCCGCGAGATTGTTGAACGAAAACGCAGCGGCGCTTGATCGTAGAACAAAGCTTTTTGGCGTTGAGAAAATGTGCGCTTCACCGACTCGATGTTTTGTGTTAATCAAGGATACCGAGAGCCAGAACATTCTCGCCAACATGATCAGGCGTAGGGAAGTGTCAACTGAAGTATCAGCACGTGAGATGCACTCCATTTCGTATTTTTTTGGTATAGTGATTTTATTTCTCCCGATGGTGTTCGATAAGAGTCGATACTTTTTCGTCCACTCTGGAAACTCTAATACATTAAAATCTGTCTAAATCGGAACTTGTACAAGCCGGAAACCTACTTTAAACGGAATATTTCTCCTACCCACGAAGTTAAGTGGCATTTTACACAACATAAAACGGAATATCTCCAACCCTGGAAACGGAACGGTTTTTGAAATCCTGTAGGGTAAAACATCTTATTAAAACAAAATTCCTGTTAATTTAATGCAATTGGTAGAGAGACGCGAGATATTGTTAATAAAATGAATGCATCTACAAGCTTGTTTTAAATTCTTTATCCCTGTAAAATGCGATTTAGTTGTGGCAGCCGGACAGTGAAGGTGAGGGGCTTCAGTTGTCAGAGTAGAATTCGACCTTGGGGACGCCTGTCTCTCAAAGCATAGGTCACAGGGGAATTCCCTCTCTCTCGACTCTGAACATGGGAAGGTGTAGGGCATGCTTCTATTCACGCACTCCCTGCCACGCGTTAAAAATCAACCCCTCGACGTGATATGCATTGCTCAAGGTCGTGCGAGGGTGTCAGAAAGTCATAGTATCGGGTTGTGACGCATTGTGCGTTGAAAGGGTCAGCAAGCAGTACGAATACATCCAGTCAGATGTGTATTTTTCAACTCAGAAGCTGTCAATGAAGAGTGTTTTATATTCATTTATTGATGATTTCTTTCATAAATAAGTGATATGTTAATGTATTTTGATAATTATAATACAGTCATGTAATTTACTATCTTCAGGGCAGAAATATCAATATCACAAGTGACATAAAATTGACAACCGTGTATAAAACGGATTTTTTTTCGTGCCTCGATCGTGTCCGGCTTAGTCAGATTTTGCTGCACTACACTAATTCTTGATGTGGCAACCTACAAATGTCAATCGTTCAAAAAATTGTTGTCATTTAAAATCTTCAATTTACCATAAATTATTCCATGCTTGGTATTTATACTATCTTCTTGTTTCTAAAACGTTGTGCCACAAAAAGTAAAAGGTTTAAAAGTGAAAATAAAAGTCGCCTGATGAAGGCTCCAACTGACACAGTCAAGACAGATTTTTCAAAGCCAGATAAAATGAACCCTTCCCTGGCGACATTAATTAACTAGTATTTTTAAATATAACTAGTATACTTATTTTAATTGCTTTCAACGTTGTTATTCTTAGTACATATTGCTATGTTAATCTATTTCTGTATTGGATTGCAGAATAAACGACTAATTTCTTTGTTAATATCTACGTAGAAAGAGATTTGTGTTTCTGTTTAACCAGGGCTAAAGAGGAAGCAATTGTTCAACTTGACTTGACTTGTCTGTATTCTAATAAATGTGGTCTTTGATTGATTAAATTGTCACATTCATGAATTCCTCTTTCTTTGATAGTAATTATCAATTAATGAATTATAATTCATCATTAAATTTCTATTGAAATAGAAGATCTAGAGATAGGACATGCATTTTCTGCTCGACTATCCATCTCTAGAATGCCATTAAAATTACAAAATATCGTTGTATTACACTTGCTACCCATATTACAATGTACTATTATCATGATAAATCTATAGCATATTAAATTAATTTGGTATTGTTAAATACATTTAATCCATTTTGTTGCTATTGAGGTAATTGCTGTTACAGAAGATATTATTGCTGCTTTTGCTGGAATAGGATGCGTTCTTCGATATCCATATCGCGAGAAATTATTTCCTGCAAAGCTTGAGATACCAGAGAGCCGGTTTCGTGGGCAGTGACATTTTCCATTACGAGAGATAGATCACTTTCACACAGTCGACGCTGATTTCACAAAACAGTACTCATAAACGTTCACCGTTACAGTTAAATAATTGGCCATTTTATGTTGCAATGCAGCATTTTTGGCCGTGGGCCGCCCAGAACTGGGGCAGCTTATCACTGTGCGCGTCCGAGGTTTCCACTGATAAGCTAGAACTATAGCACAGACTGCGACTACTAAACGCGATAAGTTTTAGAAGTGCGTAGCGCTCGGAGAGATGTTGCCTCTAGAAATCTGGGCTCAATCTGTGAGGATAAGATTCCAAAATGCTGCATTAATTTTAAAGTGGATATGTAATATTTTGTTTTTGTTCGTCTCTGTTGGTTGTATCAAAATTGTTTCATTGGAAAAAATTGCAAGTCTGTAAGGTTACAAGATTGCAACGTAACTGATGACACGAGACGATTTAATGTGATGTGATTTCTAGAGGCAACACAAAATTTGTGTTGAGGTAGTTGACAATAATACGTCGATACTATTTGTTAGAACTACAAGACAAGCGCCTTGCACATAAAGACTGAAAATGTTTGATGTGCAAAACAATGATAAAGGCAAATCATAATTACAAGAATTGGGTCCGAACGAATTAATATAAGCCACCTCCATTTAGTTAACGAAGATAACCCTCCTACTTGCAACGTATGCAACTTAATAACAATGGATCATGTAATTTATTCTTTTAAATATTATTGTATGATTAACAAGACGGAGAGTAAAACCAACATTTTAGAAGCTATCATTTGAATATTAAATATTCAGACTTCGTATTTTTTATCCGTTTTTCTCCTAAATGCGCAGACATTGCACGCTTCCAATTACGCATACTCGAACTCAGCGGGACGGTCCACCCCAACGCCAAGTTTCGTTTAATTCCGCTCTTCGCAGTTGCGTGGCCCTCGTGAGCGTCAGCAGAACGGTTCCCGTAGGCGCAACCCGCGCAGGTACTTCACCTCACGTCTCAAGCGACAGCGGCTTTTTTCGCGGTTTTCCACAGTCGCGCGCTAAAAGATATATGAGGCGTGTAGCGTATTTGATCCCGGCCGACAGCGTGACGAGCCTGGCCCCTCGCCGCGTGCATAAAACATCATCACTGCCTATCACGGCCTGTCGGCCTGCATGCATTAATTCCGATAATAGAAAATTGTTACGTTTAATGTTGAAACCTTGTTCCTATTTTCGTTGCGTCATTAATTGAGAGTGATGGTCATTTAGTGTACGTGGAGAAGCTGTGTGGAACACTGGAAACACAGGTACGCCCCATCCGAAGGGCTGAAAGTTTTTTTTGTTTCAGAGACCGGAAGGTTTACTGGGATCGTGTGAACAAGAGCGGGTAGGTGTGGGGGCACTTCTGTGTGATGATTCTCGCTTTGCAATAAAGCATGTACTGAATTTCAATGCTTCTGTAAATGAACTACCTACTTCCAACAAAGTTTTGCTTTCGCAAAAATAGTATATTTCTTAGGCCACAAACAGAGTCGAGTTGAATGCTAGAATCTCCTTAATACCCTTAATGGGTTCGTAATGAACCATTGCGTGTTTTCTAGGATATGGAAACAAACCTCATGAGTTGCCTTTGCATTTTTCAATAATTCACTTAGCTGAAACATTGTTCTGCATCCGGTGTTATGACTTTAAAGCAACAGAATTGGTTGCCCCAGAAATTATATGTAGATAGACTTTACAGAATACTCGCATATTTAATAAGTCTATTTCAGCCAATCATTCAGAAGCGATTGACATCAAAATTGTGTTAACGTACTGTGTGAAAAATATTTAAATATTCATGACTGCCAGTTTTCTATAGAGATTATTTGCAAACATTAGAAAACTCGTTAAAACGCTTTTAGACCCCTTCACGGCGTTTAGTTAGAATATGCAAATTGAATACACTTTCAAATGGATATCTAATTTTAATACTTTTTAATATTTCATAAATTTAACAACTTTTTATTGTGTAATTATATCCTGCCAATTGTGAAATGATTACTTAACACTATTTATAAATTTAAATAAAAATATTTCTATATACTTAAATAGCCTAGCAAATAATGTTTCGTGCTTGATTCTAACTCTGTGATGTGTAAATGCAACTGAATTCCAACTATGTGATATGTGATTCTAACTAATGTGAAACTGTTCTTGCCAAATGTTATCAATACTTTCCTTCCATTTCCTTTACACTCAGATGTACTTCCGGTGAAGTCAAATACCAAATAAACTTCTACATTACTGTAATATATATATATATATATATATATATATATATATATATATATATATATATATATATATATATATATATATATTTCCCGTCCGCCCATCACTCATAATTAGACCCTTGCATCCACCAACCATTGTCATTCGACGCGTCTCAGTCTCCTGATGTGGAACTGATCACTTTTTTGCGTATACATCCAGAAGATTTTAAGAAATGTTCTTATATAAGTGTTTCTTTGTTTATGAAGTAAAGAAAACACGTTTTGGGTAACTTACGGCACCTACCAAAGTGCTTCAATAGCTCATTCGATTCTTCTCGATAAGACAAACCGATTGACACAATTCTTAGCCGGTTGCCTGTAGGATATTCTGGAAGAATTCTAGAAAAAGCGTATTTTTCGTTTCAATGCATCTACGAGTGCACTGGTGAAACGCAATGAATGTCTGCATTCTCATTTTGTAATTTATAGGAATTGTTGTGACTTAATTACTCAGATAGAAGATGAACACAATTTTATAATAAAAAAATAAGTATTTTAATCAATACATTTTAAGCGACTTTCTTTGCCAGAAAATGGACGCGCCCGACAACGGTAATATGTTTTAAACTTATTTTTTATTGTGAACTCCAAAAACAAACATCACTTTTTAAGGAGGGGCCACTCTAAAGTAGTTCATATATCACATATATGCCACTAAAGCGATATGTAGACCGTAGTATCACTGATTTACTGATATTCTAATTTTCATCTTCAAAGATTGCAACAAAAAGAATCCCGAATTTTTATTGCGAAATTATATTTTCAAAAAATAGTTCGTGGGCTTATTCAATGGTATAATTTTAAAGAACAGATTTTACTACGTAAAAAACTCTATAGTATAGTAATATTGATCATAAACCACAATTTTAATATTTTGCAACTTCCAAAAATACGGAGAGATCACCGACAGTCTCGGTCCAGCAGTGGTAGCGCACGCACGTTCCGATGCGCGGCAGCGCGTACCTTCGCCTCAGTAGTGGCAAATCAAGATAAGCGTTCGGTGGTGATCGGGCTAAGTTTACTCTAAAAACATTGTTTTTGTTACGTTTTTGCATCAGTTAAGTGCCCAGTTATTGTGAATGTCAATAAACTCAGGATCTTTAACAAGACAATTTATTAGAAGTGCCATGGACACCTTAAACAAAATAGATAGTGAACGTTATAATGTGAACCAGGTATTAAAATGATAGCTCATGTACAACAACTCCAACAACAGCAGCAGCTACATCATCAGCAACTTCATCAGTTGCAAACTCAGCTGCAACTCGTGCAACAAGGACAAACTCAGCCGCAGACACCACAGCTAATGGTAGTGCCTCAACAGCCTCATGACCAGCCTCCGTTAAGATCTCAATCAGGACCAACAGTTACCGCACAAGGAGACCAACAAAGTGGCATATGGTCACGGTTCTACTACGTCGCAAAATCCACAAGTGAGTGACCATAACGCCCATAGCAGATCGGGCAGTAAGAAGCGCAAATTCTCCCTTGAAGAGCGATGAAATCAGTTAAAATATTCCAGTCTCATCTAGATATAAGTTCTTAGAAAAAAATGAAAGTGATCACATAGAGCATAGACAATATAACCAGTGCAAGTGAAAATCCCTCCCATGAATGTTCACGAATAGACCGGGAGCCAGCAAGAAAAATGACGCATGAAGTTCAAAACTGAAACTTTTTGAGAAATTAGTGTTATGAATAGGGCTGTGATTTACATGCATTTGCATATTTTTTCTGTTAACTAAAACATCTCGATTCAACAAATTGTATACGTTTTGAGGCATTTAGAATCAATTTAAGCTATTTTTATTTCGCATATTTTCGCATACATCACCATAATTGCATATTTTTGCATATTTGGGCCATATTTGCTTATTTTTGTTGCATATTCACCCCTTATCCGCGAAAAGAGTATATTCACTCCTAATTGCGAGGTATTTCAATCAATTAATGAGTGTTCTTTGAACGAGTGGAGTTCAGCATGAAAAGGTTCTACTATTTCTGTCGGATGGTGCTCCTTAATGTTAAAAGCAGGGGCTGCGATTAAAATTTTTTATCCTAAACTTTATCGAACTTGCCCTGCTCACGCTTTTGTGATATTGATAAGTTGATATCAACTATAGAAGCTAGCAATAGGCTGTCTGTTAGTAACGATTGACAAGAAAAGTTCCAAATATTTATTTATAGACAGTCAAATTATAAAATTTTATTATTTCATATTAAAAACATACATCGTTTACAAGAATTTTCGGCAACGTTTCGGAGGTGAGGTGTACCTCCATCATCAGGCCGTGGCCTTACATTGATATTACATACGTTGGGGAAACGTTGACTACGAACTAAAAACCGAGTTGTGTTGACACCATTCTGAGGTCAAGTCTAAAACAGGCATTAAAAGAAATATTAGAACAGGTGTCTAATTAGTTGGACTATAAAATTTTTTTAAAACACAGTTGAGGTAAAAAAGTTAAAATGTTAGAATAACTAATCTGATCTAAAACAGACATTAAAAGAAGTTATTAGAATATGTGTCTAATTGGTTGAACTATTAAAAGATTAAAAACACAATATATAAGGTAAAACAGTAAAATGTTAAAATGATGTTATAGAAACTAAATAGAACAAAACAAAAGAGGCAAGTGCACAGATGAGAAAGTCCAGTACTCACAACTGAGAAATCACCTATTGCTGCTGGAGGTGCGGGAGTTCGTCGTAGAAAGAATGTCGTAAACTTTAAATTTGAATGATAAAAAAATTTTTCACACGGTATGTTGATGACACATTACTTGTGGTGCAGCATGACCAAGTTCTGAATGTACTTCAAAAATTTAACTCCTATCATTCAAATTTAAAGTTTACGCTTGAACAGGAAGTCGAAGGCACCATCAACTTTCTCGACATTACCATATTCAGATTTCCTAATTTTTGCCTCACTAAGTGGTACACCAAACCCACATATGCGGGTATCATTCTTAACTTTCAATCCAATCATCCCACCTCAATGAAAATTGCCCTTGTGAAGAATCTTGTAAAAAGAACAATTAATCTGTCCAATTCAATTTTCTATCCGGCAATTATCCACAAGATATTTTTACTTCTGCTTAGGAACTCTTACCCCATTAATTTTATTTCTAAATTTGTTTGTCAAAAACTGAAACAACTTGCTCAATGTTCTTCTGTCAATGCCATTCTTCCAGTAGATGTAACCCAAGCCATTCCCACCAATTCAGATAAGGTAATATTTTCTTTACCCTTTGTCCATAACATTAATAATAAAATAAAAAGACAACTTTACAACAATTTTCCTGACATTAAATTCGTCAATACTATTATTCACAAATCAAACTTAATTCGTCATCTTAAAGATCCTATACCAAAATTACACAAACTCAACACCGTTTATGCATTACAATGTACGCAATGTGAACTAGCCTACATAGGACAAACTCGGAGGAGATTATGTGACCGGGTCAAGGAACACAAAAATAACATAAGACTTCCTTTTGAAAAACAAAACTCCCTAACAGCTCATCGCATTAACCATGACCACATTATTGATTTTGATAACCCTTCCATCTTAGCCATAGAACCCAACTGGAACTCCAGATTGATACTTGAATCCCTTTTCATTAAAACAAACATATCCATGAATTCCAATTTGGAATGCAACCTCTTTTCTAAAAGTTACGACTCGATACTGTTTAAGTTCAAAAATAAATCCAATAGATATTCTGATCTTGTCAATACTGACAGTGTTCATGATGGAAGCTTCGTTCGCGAACAAAACCTAGACGAGCAACCCGATACCAACAATGGGATTTCTGTGCTCCAAATTCAACGTCCGCCTTTAAATCCAAAGAACCCGCCATGTCCATATTTTTTACGTAGCCGTTCTTCCGTTTCTTTTGACAATCCCCCCACCCAGCCTCCCCGCCCCCACCCCTTCTTCCCACCATTCCCCCTCACATTACTCACACACAACCTCGTCATTCCTGCCGTTACGACCTCCGTAGTCGGAACTCCCGCACCTCCAGCAGCAATAGGTGATTTCTCAGTTGTGAGTACTGGACTTTCTCATCTGTGCACTTGCCTCTTTTGTTTTGTTCTATTTAGTTTTTATAGCATCATTTTAACATTTTACTGTTTTACCTTATATATTGTGTTTTTAATCTTTTAATAGTTCAACCAATTAGACACATATTCTAATAACTTCTTTTAATGTCTGTTTTAGATCAGATTAGTTATTCTAACATTTTAACTTTTTTACCTCAACTGTGTTTTAAAAAAATTTTATAGTCCAACTAATTAGACACCTGTTCTAATATTTCTTTTAATGCCTGTTTTAGACTTGACCTCAGAATGGTGTCAACACATCTCGGTTTTTAGTTCGTAGTCAACGTTTCCCCAACGTATGTAATATCAATGTAAGGCCACGGCCTGATGATGGAGGTACACCTCACCTCCGAAACGTTGCCGAAAATTCTTGTAAACGATGTATGTTTTTAATATGAAATAATAAAATTTTATAATTTGACTGTCTATAAATAAATATTTGGAACTTTTCTTGTCAATTGATATCAACTATTTATAAAAGTATTCTTGAAGGCTCCAAGTCGTGTGGATATTTTTAGGGCAAATTACCCTGTCCTACCTCTACCTCCCGAACCAGTCATCACAAGGTGGGGTACTTGACTGAAGGCAGCTAAGTATCATTCCAACTACTTTGATCAAATAAAAGATGTTCTAAGTTACCTGCTGATTGTTGATTGTGGAGCGGTCATTCAGCTGTTTTAAAGCGATTTTGCGGCAAATTAGACGTTCGATGAGTTTGAGAACTTGAAAAAGTGGTTGTTTGCAATTGCTACAATTTTGCAAGTGATCAATAGACTTTGTTCAAGATATGTACCATCTTTTTCAATTTACTAAGGTTTCTCTTTTAACCATAAAACGTGAAACGCATAAGTCAAGATTTTCAAGTTTTAAGTTATTTGATTGTGTTCTAGATTTTATTATAATTGAGAGAAGGTCATATTTTTGTGGCAATACCTTGTGAAATGTACATTAATTGCATCTCCCATTACTGTCCTAAGAAATGAGTGTTCTTCAAAATTAAGCCCTTAACTTAATGTTTGTCGCTTGTAACAATTTATAAGATTTCTGTATATATTTTTTACTGTAAATTTATTTTCCACATTACACTTTTTATTTATTTTTACACTTTGCTTTATTTTATACACATTACATTACACTATTTCGCATAATTTCCTTTTTTAATTGCATATATAACCAAATATATTTACACATATATGTGCATATTTCTTTGTTTTTATTGCATATAAATCACTGCGCTAGTCATGAGGAACAGGGAAAAGCAAGTGTGGCGGCCTGTAGATGTTGGCGTTGCGCTGCACAACTTTTTGAATGTGTCGAAAAAAAAATAAGCAATTGGGGAATGAGTACACAGCTATTTTTTATTAATTGGCAATTTCGAAAAAAACGGAGTTCATATGTAATAAGTTACATATAAAGAGCAAATTTAAAGAAAAAAATTGGAGCGGATTTTAAGAAAAAAATTGCTTATATTTCGGTCAAAATTACAAGGAAACTACTCATATTTTGGAAAAATTGAACAAGAACCAATTTAAAGATCCGTCTTTAAGGAACATATTCCACTAAGAAAAAACTGCTATCTTCAATATTATAGTTGTAGGAAGGCGCCCCAAAAATATTGCGTTTCTTCAATTTGCAAACAAAACTAATACAGAAAAATGAACTTTATGCCTTATTAAAAGTGCAATTAACACTATACAAAAAATATTCGAAGAAAAAATTTGGAGCCATTTTTGAGAAAATGGCGTTAGAACGTTTGTGAAAATTCGGAATTTTGAGCTAATTTTAACAGAAATCTGTTGAGTGTTCCAGACATTTTGTATGACGTTATTTAAAGCATATGTATTAAAAATATGATAATGTGAACAATATGCCGGTAATGTAAATATTAAAGCCGTGAAAGAGGAGTAAAACAATTCATTTTTGTAATTTCTGAAAAAGGGCAATATTGCGCTTATGTCGCCTTATAAACAACATTTAGCACAATCCCTACCAAAAATATAAAGAAAACATTTTTTGGAGGTTTTGAGAAAATCTGGTTTTTAAATTTTTTTAAAACGCATTGAACGCAATATTGCGCTAAATCTATTGTAATTTTCAATAAAGTGTTCATAATGTTATTAAAAGAACTGATTATGAGCAACAAATTTCATTTCAAGAAAAATCTCTATCTTTAATTTTGTAGTTGTGGGAAAGACGCCAGAAAAAATTCAGTCTTTTGAAATTTTCGAAAATTCAAGTACAACCTATGACGCCTTTATAAAGCTGTGTATTTTACTCTATTCTTCCAAAAAAAGAGCCGTTTTTGATAAACTTTTGAAAATGACTGGGGGGCTTCCTGTAAAGTACCCCCAAATTTTAAAGAATATTTTTTAAAATTTCAAAGCTTCAACTAGAGTCAGATGGACAGGGGTTTATTCAAATTGGAAAAAGTCCTACGCAGGGTTTAAGCACTGGTAATGTTCACAGACGTACGGACGGACAGGCGGATGGACAGAGAGACGAACGTACGTTTTGCTTTTAATTGTTTTTTCGACATCAAGTATCCACAAAATAGGAATTCTGGCTACACCACGAGCTAGAAGATTTTTTTTCTTAATTTAGCAACTGTATTTATCGACTTTTTCTTTAACAGGGACCGGCAATGAATTTTATTCTGTCGAAAATCCGCCGTTTTTTCGCTGAGCATTACATCACTTTCTCTATACTACGTATATTTCTCTGTATATAGTTCGTATACGAGAAAGTAAAAATAGCGTGAGTATACTTTTAACATTAAGAAAGAAAAAAGAAACATAAAACATGCGCCAGTTTGAGTGTGCCTGGACTAAGAGGAAGAAGTCCGAAATCATCAATCGAGGCGCACTCGCGGGAGCACGAAGTGTGGTAAACGATCTCCGGGGACGGGTGACGTGGCATCGAGCGGAGCGAGCGGTGCGGGTCACCTGGGATCTCGAACGGGTCATCGTCGTCCGAGGTCTGCGAACGGGTGGCGTGGCGCCCCCGGCTGAGGCATGCCCCCATCCACGGCGCGCTGCCTCGGCGTCCAGGCCCCCTGCCCCTGGGGCCGCCAGCCCGCGGCCTGGGGCAGCCTTGCGCAGCCCCACGCGCCGCCCCCGCGCCGCCCCCGCGCGGCCCCGCGCGATGCGTTTCCGCGGCCACCCGCGCGACAATGCTCGCCGCAAGAAATAAGAGTGAACCTGTCAAAAAATCACTTGAAAATTGAACTTTGGGAAGAAAGCAAGAGCTTTAACTTTAAAGAGTGAATCTTCTTTTGCAAAATATTTCTTTCTCTACGCATTCGATTGAGAAGAAATTTGTCTGAGGTGATTTAATAGTGACGGTACAATTGTTGCCGAGAGTTAAAGGAAATATCAATTATACTGAATCCTTTAAAAGAGTTGTGGGGCGTATAACTGTGTGATAAAACTGCTAATAACTGTGCCTTATTCTTTAATCAAAACTTTTTGACAAACAAGTTATCTTTGCACACTCGCCTTGGAAGTTCATTTAAGGACCATTTATAAAATCAAATCCTACACATTTATAGTCCAGGTTGTTAAATTTTTTGGCTTGCAATGTATAAGTAAGCAAACTAACCCAACAAATAAATCGAGTATCAGTAATACTCAGCAATGAAGCAATGGCTATTGGACCTATTTCGACTGCATTTTAAGTGGATGTATAGGATTCTTCTTTCTCTTTTCACGCTTTAGTTTTTGTCATCTCTAGTAAAGATGTGCGAGTTGCTTCAGTAAAAAATAAATTACAAATCAAGTAATTTTAAGTCGTAGATAAGTGTACAAAAATATTGGTACAAAGCAGCCGCAAAGTAACTTTCGAGATCAAGATTATTATATCAACCTCTGTCACGCTACACTTCTCGATTGTTAATCCACCTTGCTTGAAAAATATGCTTTCTACATAAAGTATTATTAATGGACAGAGTAAATTGACAGGTGGATTCACAGGAACTTAAAGAAATGTGAAACTTTTTTTCTGCGAAAAAACACTTCATAACTTCTCGTAAAATTGTCCTGGTACGACAAACTCGGAGGTGAAAATCGGGACTCTCTCTCTAAGAGGCAAAAAATGAAATAGTTAACTTTCTAGCGATAGTACCGGTGTCAGTCCCTGGCACTGTGGAGCGCTCTTAGCGTACTTTTTTCTATTTTCTGTGTCTGCAATCAATTATATTGATAAATTCCCATAAGCATGATTAGGATCCGGCGTCCTGCTAGTCGTCCTGCTAGCCAGAGCCTTCCGTTGGGCGCGACCCGGGAAGTGGTGGAGGACCCACCGTTCGTTAATCTGACTTGGGGCAGCTTTCAATAAGATATTTCTCCGCCACTTCGACCTTCTCCATTGTTTTCCCCCTGGCCGCGTTCCGCCGGAAAGGAATTCAATTGCCGACGGAATGTTTTTCTGGCTATATCTGTATTCAGTTTAAGAATGAAACGATTGGTGGTTTAGTTTGTAGTAGAAGGTCTTTAGCGAACATTTTTCTACAAAGGAAACTAACCTTCGTTTCATGTATCCCAACTCTATTTTAATTTCTAATTATTTACAAAATTTTTCATGACATTAATTTTTATTTTTACATGTACAAATATATTTACAACAAAATGTAGTTTATAATAATTAATTTATCTCATTATTTGGTACTCAGGGAAGTGGGTAGTAGCTGGAGAAGGCTAAATTAAAAAGGATCCCCGACATTCATTAAACCAGGCATGTCAAACCGCGCTCGCACGAGCTACTTGCCTTCCGGGGCAGTCCGGCGCTCCCACGGGCAAGGACAACTTTCCCTGACTCCATCCTCATTTCCCCTTAAAATCCAGAAATGGGTGTACATGCACAAGCTGAAGCGGCGAGAGGAGGTGAATAGTGGATTCATACGAAAATATGTTTGCCAGATTCTTTCTATCAAGTAACCGAGAATTGTATTATGTTTATATTCTTCACTACTTATTACTATTTAATGTTTGTTTTCTTACTGAATTCTCCCTTATATAAATATCTTTGCTAAGTGACAGGAATATGTTTAAATGGTGAATTCTTTTCATGTTTTTGTTTTGTATCGTGCTATTAAATCATACTCTTATTGATTGTATTTAGCAATAATGTGAAATAAATTAACAAGTCTCTATGAGTTAACAATTCTCGCTTATAGACGAACAGCGCTTTTACCAGAAAAAATGTTTGCCTGTTAAACCTGCTAACTTGCATGTAGGAAGTTCATGTTTTTATATCACTCTGAAGTAAAGAAGATTACAAAATCAAGGTACTTTTGATTCAAATTTTTTAAGTTTTCTCTCAATTGAGAATTTGAAATCGGACTGTTTTATTTAATTTTAATTTCTTTGCGTTAAAGAGAAAAAAGGAATTAATGTAGCTACATTTGTGACAATGTTGTTAATGACTGTTAAGTAACGTCGCCGAAAGACTGTCATGCGCCAGTAATCCAGTGAAATACCGCCACTCCGTATTTGTACAACTCTTGCTTTTAAATCTCGCACCAATTTCTCTGGACGCAGTGCCCACGGGCTCTAGTAAGCTAGTTACCTTGCTCGCGACCTTGGTATTGCTGATATAAACCCTAAGCAGGTTACCTGCAGTACTCACAGCACAAGGATTAAAAAAAATTAGTTAACAAGTTCAAAGAATTAATTTATTTTTCTAGATAAGGGGATAGGTTGCTGCGACTGCCAAAGCCTTTACCGACATATTCCCGGGGACGTACTGCCGTACACGTTCACGACGGTTGACGTATCGCGGGGACACGCGAGCACGTTCCATTTGTTATCTTGGGCTCGTTCGCCCCAAGTGTTTCATCCATGTTTTATATGGCGCTTTTGAAATATTTTGTTGCTTTGTTCGCGCATTTCAAACATCAACTCTGAAGGAAAAGAACGTAACATTTACCTTCATTGTCGCCCAAGACTCTACAAACTAAACCTCGCACGCACTATGGACAAAATATTAAAAATAATGCAATTGGAGATTAAATGGCAATAAATCGCGTAATAGAACTTGCAGATAAAAAGTAAACTTTCTGATTGTCGGTATTATTTATGTTAGAAAAAAAGGAACCTCTGTTTTTTATGACAATCACCCCATGTTGCACTTCAAGGCGAATGCCGCAGCAGTACCCTAACAAAGGGGTCATGGACTGCGCGCGATCTTTCCTTCCTATTTGTTGTCCTACACTCACACCTTACACACACACACACACACACACACACACACACACACACACTTATACTAATATGCACTACAGAACCACATGTGCCGGGAGACTGGTCGAGGGCCTAGAGCTTCTCCCGGCTGGGGCGGTGTCCAGCTGGCGGGAGATACTTGGTTAGGGAGAACCCCGCTAGTCGATGGTAGATGGCGCCAGCTCTAGCCATCCAGCAGGGAAAGATTATACAGCCACTATGAACAGATGAAAAACATGCACTACACTTACGGGACCAATGATCTCAGTAGTTGAATCACTAACAATCAACTTGAAAGTTGATAAACTGTTGTCTAAGTTACATATTATCATATCCTATGACAATCCATAGTCACGACTGATGAATGACTCACAATGAATTATCAACGCAGATATAAAATATTTCGTAAGTCAGTTATGTTGCTTAAGCCAATATTCATCCTGGAAACAATTCAACTAAATTTGAATGCCATGTGTTAAAGTTTAATTACATTCAAATAACCTTTGTATAGCCTTTAGGATGGCTCGTGAGCGGCATACTAGCTTTCCATGGTGTGCTCCTGGGTTCGATTCCCGCTCGAGAGAAAAATAGAGATGTAGCTGTGTGACGAAGAAAAACTCAGACACGGAGAGTTAGCTAGTTTCGGTGAAGGAAATGCGTCGTGTTCGACACAGGCCTCTCTTAACCCCCCAGCGTGGGAATCGAACCAGACTCAGGCATGGGGGTAGGTAGTCGTTAGGTAGTCGATCAGTCGACTGAAAATGCCAATGCATAAACATTGTGATTTAGAAGATAAGTTGATCAGATGTTTTATAGGAAACTCATATTGGCTAAAAAATTGCAATTTTAAATTGAGCTACATATGTAGCCCGCGCCTCATTTGCGTTTCAAAATGGGATGCGAGTAGAACTGCAGGGTTAGTAACTTAACATGTTTCAACAGTCGTTTTATGTGCAATGTGATATCATTGTGCGACTCGGTATTTTGCACGTCCTGGGCTACCTGGTCTCGGCCTTCAGCTTGTAATTTAGAGGTTCCGGAAGCTTATGGAAGAAGGTATAGTAAAAACTGGGGTGGTAGAGCCTGGTTATACAGATCGTATTAATTGCGTTTATGTGGACTTAAGCATCAGAGTGTTGAGAGTACCTCTAACGACGGTGCAGGCAAGAACTGGTTTGTAAACAGGAATGTTTTGCTGAAGCATCTGAGGCCCAGGCACGTTCCGATGAGAGAGAGGCTGCGTAGACTCTTATTGGTCCAGATTAACCGGCGGTATTCTCTTGTACTTGGGAAAGTCTTTTGAAAATGAGGTGAAATACAAGTGGTACTATTAGTCAGTGTTTCAAAAAAATGTTTTTTTACTGCATTGTAAACCATGCTTTATATAGAATATTGTTGCAGTCTCACAAAACTAGTTCCCAATTTGATTGAAAACATCAGAAGTTTTGAGGCGCTCTAATGTCAAAAAACACGATTGAAAATTAACTAAGTGACTAACCTGATTTTGTAGACTAAAATTATTAATGTAATACTATTTGTTTTTATTAGAAAATTCAACACTTCAGGGAACCTGTATTGATATTCTTCATCAAATAACCTAACGTTGGGCAAAAGCATTTCTTAACGCTTAAAAATATCGAAATGTGCTTCCTGATCGATGCAACAGGAGTGTAATATATGTTGGGTGAATTTAATTTATCGAAATAACATTCTCAGCCATCACAATCACCATCCAACACATATGCATTAATTAAGATTCAGACTTAGGCACAGAGGCATAGATTCTAACTTCTGGCCTGAAGAAAGTAAATGTATATGACTAATAACTAATAAATAATAGTTTATGAATTAATCTTGTGAAGTGTTAGTTTTTCGAACGAAGTGGTTTAGCATCCTAGACGGAGCGATTGCTAACCGAGGTTTATAATATTCTGAAAACGAAAAAGTTACTCTGCGTTACATCCAACATTTTTTTACACCTCGTCTCTTATTTAAACTTAGTTTACAATTTTCCTCATATCTTATCTCCATTAAAACGAAAGCAAACTGAAACAAAAGTAGGGACTAAAGTTGTTTATACCGCCACTGGAGGCACATTCACAATAGGTGCTAAGACCTTCAGTCCTCAATATTTTTTTTATTATTCAGACTAATATTTCGTTTTATTGAACATTTGTATATTACTTTAGTACTACATGCTCACTTTAAGTGTTAAACTGCAAATAGGAATCTTTTCATATTATAAATAGCCCGAAAAATCCGAATGCAAAAATGAGGGGGCGAAATTGATTTTTTTTATCACAAAGTATTTCTTACCATTTAAATGTAGATCAGATAAATGTAATTGTAAATAAATCGCTTCTGAACTTCTAGAGAGGATTTAATTTCCTTTCAGTGATCTTTCCGTCCTCAACGCTCAACACCAAAGGAATCTCCGCTTTCAATTCACGCCAGGCCAACGCCAGCTCGGTGGAATGCGTGGCGAAACAAAAGGCCGTTAATATTCTTGACGCGGCTGTGTCCGGGATCCAAAAAGCGCGCGGGGAGCGGGAGGCCGCGTCGCAAGTGGGCGCTGACGTGGGCGGGGCGTTTCCGCATATCGCCGGATTCATGCGCCATTAAACTCGCGTTGCAGAGGACGCGGAGGGGGAGGGCACTCTGTGCGGGGCAGCAGTGATTCCAAAGCTGCGAGAGGCGCTTGTTAAGCCATTGTTACAGCAACTTACGCTGTTGCATGATGAATCATATGAGTCGTTTATGTTCTCGTTTCAGTTGATGGGGAAACGGAAACTGCTGCAATGTAATAAATTATACTCCCTTTGGTAACATAATAACGAATTTATAGCTACATGTGATGTCGTTTTGGGGAAATTTCCTTCAAGTACGGTTTCTTTTCCAATAAATAATTCACCTTTTGTATTGTTCCATATTTTAATTTTAGTCAAAAATAAATGATAAAAACATAAAATAATGAATTGTTTCATTACGTTGGTTAACATTCCATTACCTGAACGCCATCTATTTACTAAAATTTGGCTAATTATCATTGGGTATTTCTTTATTTCTTCATTCATGATCATTTTATCACGTTGAAATAAATGATTAAATTTCGCTCCTCAAGTGTGTTTCCTGTCATGTATCTTTCGTGAGCGTATAAGTGTATGGGGAAGCCACAAAGAAAAAATTGTGCCACGTAATTATGGTACCACTTAGGGCTTCTTTGCTCCGCCAGGAATGTGTAGTTTGGAGAAAATCACAATAATAGGAACCAGCCTGAATATTTCACCCAGAGTGAGACGCTATCTTTCCAAATACTTAATTGCAATCGAAAATTCTCCGCCGTTCTGAATTCAAACCTAGAACCTTCTACGTTTGGTTGTTCCTATACAGATTTGCACCCACACACTTTAATCTCATCCGGTAGCTTCTTCCCTTAGAAATTCATCCTGTTTGTCTCTACAGAGCTACACCGCATCCCCGTTTCTCCGCAAGCAATATTCTGCAAGCATTTAGCAAGGGGGAGCTACAGGACTAAACCCCTTCTGGAAAAAAAAATACCGCTTAACATTTTACGATCATTTCAACGTTGTATCTTATGTCATGGGCAAAAATTAAGTAAACTGATATGATAATTACCGACCAGAATTAAAGTCAATAAAAGCTATGAAGGTTTTTCAAATAACGTTTGAGAGCAAAAAGAGTGGAAATTTCGTACGTTCGAACAGATCTCCGCCGGTTTAGAGTTGAGAGTCCTTATGCCAAACATTTACTTGAAAAACTGCGGCGAAAGAAAATTCTATCTCCGCCTCGCGCCCCGTGCGTCGCCCTTCCGGCGGCGCCAGTTGGAGGCGGCGGTGAGCGTACGCCTCGCGCGGGCGGGCGGGCGGGCGGGCCGGCGCTGCAGGCACGGCGATAAATTCCCGCGTCTCAGCCCGTACTTCACTAATCGCCCACGCGCTGCGCGGCTAATCCCCCATTATACCCCCCCCTCCGCCAGCGCCGGCGCCCCACCCTGTCCCGCCGCTCCCCTCGCTCGGTCCCTGTCGGCTTCGCTCCAGCCACCGCCCCGCCGCCCTCACCACCACCACTGCCACCGCCGCGCCTCTCGCCCGTTCCAACCATGTTTCCTTCCCACCACCGTTCCCTCCCTTGTCCCCGCCACCGTCCCCGTCCCCGCCCCGTCCTCGCCCCTGTCGCCACCCCATCCCCGTCCAGTCCCTGCCCATGTCCATTCCCGCGTCCCCGTCCCCGCCGGTCCCACTCCCCGCTCCCGTCCCCGCCCCCGTCCCCGCCCCAGCCCCAGCCCCCATCCCCGCCCCCGTCCCCGCCCCCGTCCCCTTCCCGTCCTCGTCCCCGTCCCCGCTCCGCCCTGCCTCCGCCCCCGTCCCTGCACCTGTCCATGCCCACGTCCCCGCCCTCTTTCCGTCACCTCGCCCCCGTTCCTCCATCCCTATCTATGACACCAATTTCATCACCTCTACTCCCCGCCCTCTCCCTCGTCCCCACCTGCCCACCCTGTACCGGTCCGTCTCCGTCCCGTCCCCTGCACATCTTCACCACGTCCTCGCTAGGCCTCGACTCAACCCCGCCACGACTTCGGCACGTCTCCGACACGCCCCCTGACCCCTCCACGTGCCCACCACGTTCCTAGCCCCGCTCCCGTCCTCGTCCCACCTCCATCCCCGCCCTCGTCTCCGCGCCATCCCCGCACGCATTATTTCATCCATTGCAAACACCACCGTTGCTTCCCTCACTCCTGTCCTTGCGTCAGTTCATTTTCCCACCTCTTTCTAGCTACTCACACCTCTTGGGGCACCGTCACCGCCCACCCCTATCCCCACCAACGCCTCGGCCTCCTCTATCACCGGTATCCTTTCCACCCCCGCATGTTATTCTACTTCCGCCTCTACATCCGCCATCGTCCTCACCATCACCTTCATCACCGCTTCCTCCTCCTCTCCCACCACCACCAAAACTCTGGGCTCTCAGACGCGCCGCCCTCCGTCGAGTACTCTTGGGCGGGGAATGTGCAGTTTATGGAGGAAATTACATCGCGAAGAAATGAAGCTACTTTGTCGTTCCGGCGTTTGGGCGGAGTGTTTATTTGACGTTTGTCTTTGATGAGGACGTCGGGTTTTTGTAACGTGGAATTGAATGGAGATTTATTGAGAAGGGACTAGAATGGGGATAGCTTTAGAATAAGCTGGTTCTTTGTGGAATATAAAACCTGAATTACCATATATTTGTTTCCTTTATTGGGCGTGAAAGAAGACGATGTACCTCAGTGCAGTTTGCTGCTTTATGGGCAATGGAACAAATCTTCCAAAACTTAGCAAAATATTTTGTTTATAAGAGCAGTATTATTAAACTTTGCAGAGTCAGTAATATAACATAATCGTAATCATTATTAAACACAATACAATTATCTTAAGAAGAAGGTATTTATAACTGAGTGAGAATATTTTTATAACAATATTTATCAGATGTTGCAATTGATCTTCCCGGTTTTGGATTAAATTTCTATTATAAAGAATTTAATTCACAAAATATTTTTAACAATTTTGCATGCAAGCTCTCGCAACATGAAAATTCGTTGTCAATTGCATTCACTTGTAATTGCGCACTTCATATCGCATGAAAACGTTCTGTCGACTTGTCCATGTTTTTCAAAGACTCAGTTAAGGGGAGAGTAACTAGAGAAACCAACATCAAAATAATCCATTCATAAACTAAAGTGTATAAATTGATTTATTATTATTATTATTATTATTATTATTATTATTATTATTATTATTATTATTATTATTATTATTATTATTATTTGATTGTTTTTGTTCATAGATCAGTTCATAGAACTACACATATGTAGTGATAGCTTAATTAATAAAACTTTACCTAACTCAACACTAATACAGTGGTTGAGGAAACAATGATGGCACCTCGTAGGTGTTATTCTAGGTAGGAAAATAATTTACAAAATATGTGGAATGGATATATATTTTTGGTGCGAGTAGGATGAGTGGTTTTTATACAGGTTGAATAAAGATAAAGTTTGGATATGGTGCATATTAGAGCAGTTATGGGATAGGTTATTAATGTGATGAAAGATGGGATCGAGGTTCAATTCATTATATAATTGGTGATTTTATATGAACCAGAATGCATTAGTGATGTGTGACGGTCTATTAAGACGCGTCCAATGTTTATTTGTTTTATTAGAAAAAGACGCTTGATTTGTAATACAAACAAATGAAAGTGCATTGGTGAAATGATAAGAAATATTATACATTGTGAGAAGACCGTCAGATGTTATAAAAAGGTGACAAGTAGAGCTGTATTTATTTATTAAATAAAAGGAAACCAATATTTTTAAAATAAACCACGCACAATATCATTAATTGGGAACATTTTTTTGAAATTGTGACAATACAGCGAGGTTTATTGAGTGAGTAACATAAATTAAAGTAGAAAAACGAAAGAACATCGTAATGAACAAGTCGTCCTTTGTTTAAAAAAAAAACAACGTGGTCAGAAGATGCAACGTCTTGAGACGCAGTCGAGCCGAGTTACGAGGAGGATCGATGGTTAAGCCGCGGACGATGAAAGTGTGTTGAATTGGAATGTTGAAATGGAACGGAAAAATTGAGTCTGTTACTGTTTACAATTAGTGTGGATTAGGATATGGATGCTGGAGATCGCGAGCAGAACTACAGCAAAGGGAAGTGCAGATAAACATTTATTATTCTATGATTTCCAGATTATAACAAGGCCAAGAATGTTATTTAGTTTTAAGGTATTAAGAGAATATGGCCATGCATGAAATTAGTCAGGATTACATTAATTGTTTTAATACATTGACAAAGTACACTTGCTTAATGATGAAAATTTCGATTGGTGAAAGCAAAGAAAATTAATTGTAAATATTATTGTTAGGATATTGTGGAAAGGGTTTTACATGAATTTTGTCTGTTATTTGTTAAATTAGTACATGTAGCGAGAAGATTCTCGCCAATATTTCAGAAAAAAAGAAAGAAAATTCAGAATGAAATTATTTGATTTTAATTAGAAAACTTATGAGTTTTTATTTCCGACGGTATTATCCCAGCAAAATACGAATAAATTTGAATTCATACCTCTTCCTAAAGCAATAATATTATTATTTTTGATTCCCCATAGAAGGTCGATTCGCGTACCCACGACTTCAAAGAAATTTGTTAGAATGGTGCTTCGCAACCCATGGGTAAATAATTACGTACGGGTTTATTTATTTATGTAATTTCAGGAAGGCATATTTAGAAAGGGTTGCGGGAATATATATTTATTATAGATATATAGAAAGCATGACAGATGGTACGAAGAAATTGGTTCTGTTCTATTTTAATTTTTTTGATGTTTGTTTTTACAGCATTAATCCATACTGGGCAGGCTACGGAAGAGTTGGTCTGATTATTGTTTTGTATAGTATTATTGCTGTTTTGTATGAGAGGTATTTATTCCTATTAAATTAGTGATTTTAGTTGATAAAGTTTGTTTTTAGTCTGTATTATTTTGGTGTCAATATGTTGTTTCCAATTCATTTAGGTGTCCAGGTGCAGTCCTTAATATTTAATGGGTTTATTTGGGGAGTACCATGAGATGGGATCATTATTTAACGTTAATTTGGTTGGTGGAGTGTATGGCATGAAAGAAAAAAGGTTGCTGCAGTTCTGTTTGGATTTAATTTAATTTTTAATTTGCATTACCAACTGTCTATTTGGTTTAGATATAATTATATGTTGTTTTTAATGTTGATTAGAGAGTGATTGGAAGCGAAAATATGTGTATCCTCTGCAAACTGTGTTGTTTTTACTGTTGTATTGTTGGGGATATCTGCTACATACAGAATGAACAGTGTGGGTGAAAGGGGGGATCGTTATGATAATCCTGCTTTGATTAACCTGGAGTTTGAGTGATGATTGTTGATTGTTACTGCAAAGGTTCTGTTGGATAAGTAGTTTTCGATTTTGGAGATGTACTGTGGAGTGCTGATTTTCTTTAATTTGTAAATTAGTGCCTGGTGCCATACTCTATGGAATGCCTGTAATATGGCAAGTGATATGAGTATTCACTGATGTTTTTTCTCAAATGCTGTGTTGAGATGTTCTGTAATTCTGAGGAGTTAGTGTTGCGTGGATATGTGATCAGGAAACACAAATTGCTCTGTTGGGATTGCTTTTGTTAATTGCAGGTGTTTTTTGAGACGTTGAAGTATTATTTTTTCTAAGATTTTAGACAGAGATGGTACAAGGCTTATTGGGCAATAGGCGTCGATGTTTGCTGCATTTTTATTTGGTTTCGGAAAGGAATGAACGATGGTATACTTCCAAGTGAATGGAAAATGATTTGTTCTGAAGCATGAATTGTATATGTTTGTTAAAAAGCAATTGCGGGAGCTGGCAAGTGTTTTTAGAATTGAATTATTAATATTATCGTGACCCGGGGCTTTTTTATCAGGTGAGAGTTAAAGATTTGTTTTATTTCCTTAAGTTTTGTAAAATGAATTTTTAGGTGAGGGCCATAGTTCTGGAGGTTTATTAATTAAATTATTGTGTTCCGTGTGGAGTTTCGTTTGGTTGATAAGAGCAGCCGTCCACTAGAATTCACCTCCAGACAGACACTGAATTCCATCTAGTTGAGGAACTATTGTCGAAAATTTTGCCACTGTCGGGACTCGAACCTACAACCTCCCGGTCAGAGGCACTGCAGTGACATCAGTTAATGCCCTGAGCCACCTCTCCCGTATAAATTGATTGCGACAGTAGCAGGAAGCTGGCGTGTGTTTGTTTGACGGTGCTGTCACTGATTTTAGAATTATTGTCACTTCCCTAATTTCGATAATCATCTTATTCGCTCGTTATTATTTTTTGGTAATTTGTCTTTTCCACTCTCATTCTCAGTTCTCCCTCTGTATCAGGGGTATGCGTGTGAGATGTTAGTTGGCGGTTTATGATGCTGCTGGATAGGGACCTGACTTTTGTTAAAACAAAATTTTGTGTAGTAATACATAAAAATGTAAAATAGTTTGTGTTTTAAGTGCAATGGTTATGTCTATTTTTTATTACTTATGTTCAATGTTGGCCCCATTATTTAGCCACGCTTAGGGCCCCTTAAAATATTAATCCCGCCCAGTGTATTACGCAGTGTAAAGTAACAACTTGTTCCTGACGGGTAAGAGAAGGAAAGAGAAGTAAAGAATTCTACTCTACGAATTCTACACTATAATTTTATTATTTCATCCATGGTCTGTTAATATTCAGTTGCCCTTCCTCTATGAATGAGCTCATATTAAATTTTTCGAAAATATGAGTAATTTTCGTGTAATTTTGTGGCAATATAGGCAATTTTAAATTTTTGAAAACTATTTTTTCTCAAAATCCGCTTCAATTTTTTTCTTGAAATTTTCTCCTCGTACGGTACAAGGGACGGTAAAATATAACAAGCTTGTTTTATTTTGGACATCGCAAAAAGTTAACATTTCAAAACCACAAAATTGAAGATAGAAATTTTTGTTTTAGACAAAGTCAGATGTAAAAACATCAGCTCTTTAAAAAGGTCATGTTAAACTTTTTGAAAAAAGCTAGTAGATTTCGCGAAATTTGTATCTGAATTGATGCATTTTCTAAAAAAAAATTGTCAAGAATTGCATCAAATTTTTGCTTTCAACTTCCTCCTCGTATGTGACATTGGACGGTAAAAATATGATGCTACTCCCATTTTAGGCAATATTTTCGAAAATTGCAAAAATTGCATATTGGAAATATTGAGTTTAGACAATTAAATTTTTAAGCATCGGCCCTTGAACTATCCGGAGCTTTTGTAGCGTAGTATTATGGGTGACGGTGAGTTAACTCGAGAAACTTGAGTTCGAGTCTCGGTACAAAAAATAATTTTTACTGGCTGAAAATATTTTTGCATGTTTATGTAGTAGTACAATATAGACTTAAAAATAATGCCAGAAATTTTATGCTATTGCGGCACCTCTAGTTGAAGTATGCTGGGGGTTGGATTGCAGAATAGATTGCAATATAGATTTGAATGGATTAAAAATGGATACTAAATTAAAAATGAAATCAAGTCACATTTTATGCCGATGATAGGATGACTATTCCTTAGTCAGAGTTTTAAATGCAGTACATTTCGTCTGCTGGGATCGTCTGCTGGGATTTAATGTAAAAGTGTCCTTTGGGATGTGATGCGATTGTTTTATATACATTGAGTAAAATCGCTCTGTGAAGATGAGCGCTGAGAGATTTGGCGCGCAGCTGGCGTCGTCGCCTGCCACCTGGCGTCGCGTCGCGTCGCGCCCCTCTGCTGTGCGCGTCGGGCGCTCCGCGGAGGCGCCGGGGCGGAGCTAATGAAGGAGGCGCGACCTGGTGGCGCATGCAGATTCACGGCCCCAGCGCACAGGGCGCGCCTCTGCCGGGGTGGCGAGGCGTCTGGCGTGCTAGCGTGGGCTGTACTTCTAGGTATCGGCAGAGCGTACAGCGCGATAGCATCTACTTTTCATTTAGATACCGGGAAAGCGCCTAGTAGGCCAAGTGTGCTAGATTTTACTCTACTTCTGAGTACCGGTGAAGATACTCAATATGTTAGCAAATTTCATCCGTATGGGTACTGGCGAAAAGATCAATGCGCTAGCTCGAACTGGACATTTGGGTAACATAGAAGCGACTCGCGCGCTAGCTTGAACTGCACTTCTGGGTATATGGGAAAACACGTTAGCTTGTCCTGCTCATCTGGGTATCAATGAAGAGATCAGCATGCTTGATTGAGTCGGAAAACTGTGTATCAACGTTTCGATTCCTGTTTCATCATGTGTAATTTGTGCTTGACAAGACTGCAAATTTGGGAGATCCCTGTTTTTACATACCTCGCATTTCACATTACTTGATCGTCTTTCTTTTCATAATCAGTAAGCAAACAAAACGCTTGTTCTCGAAAAAAAAATTAAAAAACGAAAGTAATTTTAGAAAAATACAAATATTCATTTTTATTTTGTACAAAACTGGGTAAATTATGGTCGTCTCACTTTACGTTTTTGTGTCACTATATCAAATTTTCTCCCACAAAAGGTGGACATAGGGTTTAATTTTGATTTCCTTACTGAAATAAGCCAATTTGTAGTCTCCGAATAATACCAATAGTAACGAGGTAGAAGAGAAGTCTAAAAATGAAACATCCTGTTTGAAATGAGACTATAAATCCTCTCTATACACTTAACGTTTTATAAAATTAACATACATACATACATAAATTTATTTACTTTGCAGATTCTCACACATACTGAGCTACTGATATTATAAATAAGTTGCTTCAAAGTATGATTCTGACGGTGCCGGTAACGGTACAGCTCGTGGTGGCCTTGTGCTGTGAGCGAAACTCCGATGTTAGAAAAACAACTTATTATTCACAACTTTTCAGTTTATAGAATCGTACCAGAGACATGCAACATTAATCCAAATTTCCAGGAGGTGCATCAAAACTTGCCAAGTCACTGAAAGTTGAGCAAATATCCAAACACTTAACAAAATCACCGCATATCTCGTAGAAAGTCCACGGATCAGTCCAATCATCGTCACCAGAAAACTTAGCACTTCGCACAACTTCATCCGCTGCACTACTCGGCAGACAAACTTGACCTGCCGCGTGGCACTTTCGGTAGCCCTGCGGGGCTTTTTGGTGGCCAAGGACTCGCTTACCGGCATAGGTATACGGTTGGTGTCAATCCAGCCGATCCTTTAGGAGGGATTCATCATAGATTTTTGTTAAATAATACAATTTTTTATTATATTGTGTATTATATTGTGTATTATATTTGTAGTGTTTCTATGACACTATATAATATTACTTTTTAAATAATTATATTATTCTAATATAAATAAATATTTAAGTAAATTTTTACATTCTCGTATACATACGTATATAGAGTAATATACTCGTACGTAGCATAAAGTTATGTAATGCTGCGGAAAATCAATTTCGAGATATCAACGGAAAAACACATTTTGGGGTCCCCTAATTCCGAAAAGGTGCTTTTTTTTTAAAGAAACGTCTGTCCGTCCGTTCGCCCGTCCGTCCGCACGTGTGTCTGCACGTGTGTCCGCCCGTCCGCCCGTCCGCCCGTCCGCCCGTCCGCCCGTCCGCCCGTCCGCCCGTCCGCCCGTCCGCCCGTCCGCCCGTCCGCCCGTCCGCCCGTCCGCCCGTCCGCCCGTCCGCCCGTCCGCCCGTCCGCCCGTCCGCCCGTCCGCCCGTCCGCCGTCCGCCCGTCCGCCCGTCCGCCCGTCCGCCCGTCCGCCCGTCCGCCCGTCCGCCCGTCCGCCCGTCCGCCCGTCCGCCCGTCCGCCCGTCCGCCCGTCCGCCCGTCCGCCCGTCCGCCCGTCCGTTCGCTCGTCCGTTGGTTTGTGAATATTAATAGCGCCTAAACCATCAGAATTAATGGAATCCATAGGATTTTTTTCAAAATTAAAGAAACCCCTGTCCATCTGGCTCTAGTTGAAGTTTTGACATTTTGAAAAACATTCTTTAAAAGGGTATAGCCGCATTAGGTGGTGAAAAGTGCCCCCAAACCAAATCGATAATGGCGATGCTCACATGAAAGAGAATACAAAATGACGTAGATTCACAAGAAATCAGCCTCCTATGGAAATCTGTTGCAGAGATACAACGAGAAACGTGTTTTGCATGTTTTATTTTTTACCAGCATCTATTGCGTGTAACAGACTGAAGAAAATTGCAGACAGGGAAACATAGTTCAATTTGAAGGTACTTTTGTCAACGAATTTTGACGTCAAATTCATATAGAAAAAATAATAAATACACTTTTGAAATTCATTTACGACCTGATAGCGTTGGAGAGCAGACTCAATTCCCCCCCCCTAAAATGGGTCTTATAACATTCTAAGACATATATTTTTTTTTAACCAATGTGGATGGTAGTGACAAAAATTTAACTAATTTTTTCAGTTTAAAAATTTGAAATTGGCGTCCAAATGTGATTCGATATTTAATCACGACATATAAACTCGAAATCTTATAGGTGTTACATCGATTATGTATCAAACTCAATCGAAATATCCTTGATGGAAAGCATGGCGGAAATACATGGTGGAAAAAGATGGGTGGCCTCTTGTGCATCCGACTTCAGTCAATGAGCTTCAGGCACCAGCATGCGTCATATTAGCGTGAATGCCAAAATCACGCTACAAGTCATTATCACTGTTACAAGTCATTTAAACAGAAACCGATAAGCACTTTTTAAATATTACATATTTTATTTCAATTACCGTTTCATCGTGTTATTTTTGATTGGTCACTGTTGAAAATTATCCATTTATGCCACTTAAAAAATGTTTCTCAACACTTCTGGCACTCCACGAAACATGGCAGCCGACGTCTGGTTTCGCTTTCCAACCAAAGTGGTCACATGGTTAGTGACGGAAACTATTGCTGTGTAGAATGAGCAAAAATCGGGGCACCGGAGGAACTCAACCATCTCTTTCTACCGAGGGAAAATCGGGAGGAAAACAATATTTTCAACGTGCGAACGGAAGTGCCACCCTCAGATGCTGTTCCCACATAGCTGCGATCATTTAAACACACATTTGACACACACTAGTTACTTGGCAATAATTGTTAAACAGGTATTTTTAAATAGAAATGTTGAAAAGAACACATGTACAAAAAACACGAGTAGACAGGTTTTAAACAAATGCGTGATCCCAGTTATTGAAGAAGTGGCAATTATTAATTGCGTATGTGTGTGTTTAGTCGTGCTGCCTGTACAAAGATTGTACTCCTCAGCATGTGTGTGGTTTGAACATGGTGCAAAAACAATCTTTCTTATCTCTTCATCCCCCAGATGAACTGGTGATAGGAGAGAATGGCGTATGGGAAGTGTGAATGGATGGGTGATGTTTTGGACATGAGAAGACGGGTTAATTTGTTAGGTCTAGGGAAGAGACAGGTTATTTTGTTAAAGGGAGGGTATTGCGGGAGGAGGTAGGTTTCTTAATGAAGGTGTAGGAGGGGATCACAGGTTATTTTAATGCAGGAATTATTAATTGTCTAGAATTGTCTAACTGTTAATGATTAATAAATCTACAACTATGTAATTTGATTTATATTATTAACATAAATGATTAATATACCTTAAACTGAGTAATTTAATTTATATTAGAAACAATAGATATATCTAAAAACAAAAGGGGTTTGATAATTTTTTATAATATACATTCCACTTAAAACAAACATTTGTCAGCAAAATTATTTGGTGGTGTTAAATTAGGTGGTGTTGCTCCGATGCGTCGCAGGCGAACTCTCCCGGGTGGCGGCCGAAGCTTCCCTTGACTCCCGCGGAGTGTCTTTTAAAAAGTCGAGAGAGACCACCACACCTGCGAAGTTCGACACATCTGAAGAAAGATGTGAAACCTCAACCTCAACAGAAGATAACTTTTTTTCTCAAGGATCTCCTCACGGCTAAAGATGGTTGAATAGCAGGTTACCTAAATATTGAGGCGAATAAGGAACGTATGCACATTACGAGCAAGGGCAAGTATCAAGCAGTGATAAATATGGTTGAGGTGTAAATATTACAATAATTGTTTTGACCAATATAATACACAACTATTTCTTATTTAATTTTTGGAATTCAATGTTGAAGAAAACAATAAAATTAAGAACCATAAACATCAAAACACACAACTTCACTTAAATCAAAAACATGAAAATACTGCAACCATTGTCCCTGTTATATTATGTTAATTGTTAATATTTAGGTTTCAAAATAAAAATAAGTCACTGTTGATGAAGTCAACCATGTGCTGGTGAAATATTTCCTGTTTTAGATTTAAGTTAAGTTGCATGTTTTGATTCTTTATTGCTCTAATTTTATGTTTTTTTTAACTCTGATTTTTAAAATTTAAATAATATGTATTTTTCTGCCAATGTGGACGAAAATAACTGTTATATTCCCATGCAAATTACAGATATGTGGGTGTCCACTTCCCTCTTCCCCTTTAAAGTTATCTTTTCAACATTGTATATGTATTACATTTCGGTCCTTTACCCGGCTGACTCAATTACTCGCTGTAAGCAGCCGCAGAAAACTACGGAGGAGCCAGCCTCTTCTAACACCGCCGAGAGCATACCATCCCCTCGCGCTGCTGGCGGGAGACTTAAAAACTAATAAGTTTCCCGCCGCTTCACTAAGTCCTCAGCTCCTCCTCCCCCCTGCTTTTCCTCCTCCTCGCTTACTGCTGCTTCTGCGCCTCTCCTTCCCTGCTCTCCTCTCCCCTCTCCACCCTCGAATCCCGTGTTAATCTTTTCGCGCGCAGCTCGACTTCCAATCGCATTAATATGGCGCCGGGGCGTAAGCGGCCTGCGCGTCGCCGCCATTTGCATGCAAGAAGCCGCGGGATGAATTTAAACCGGCGCGCGACGTCATCTTCATCATCGTTTGCGCGGATCAAGGGCTCGCGCCCACTTGTCCGGCGCGTCCGTTTCCATGCAAATGCCCGTTACGGCCCGCCCTGCCCCGCCCCGCTCCGCCCCGCCCCGCCCCACCCTGCCCGCCCCGCCCCGCCCACGCCTACGCCCAGCCGCCATCCCCGCATCCGCCGGGGGCACCGCCCAGCTTCGTCCCCGCCTCGCCTCTGCCCATACACCCTCTCCCCGTCCAGCCGCCCTCCTCGCATCCGTCGCCCAGATTCCGTCCCCGCCTCGCCTCTCACCGCCCGGCCTTCGTTCCTGCCCCACCCCAGCTGTGCCATCCGCGACAGCTCGTCCACTACTCAGTCTGCCCACCTCGCCTCTATTCCCGTCCCGCCCCTCCCTGCTCAGCCTTCGTTCCTACCCCGCCATAGCGGCTGGCCGCGACTCCAATCCTGTCCCCGCCCAACATTCGTACTCGGCTTTGCCGAAGGCACCGCACTGCTTCCGTCCCCGCTTCGCCTCTACCCATCCGCCTCTCTTCGCTCGGGCTTCGTTCCCGTCTCGTCGCAACTGAGCCTCCAATCCTGCCCCGCCGAGTCTATGTCCACGCCACACCTTCAATCACCACCAGATTTTGTCTCGCCTCGCCTCTCTCTGCTCAGCCCTCGTTCCCGCTCCACCGCCGCCGCCCTCGCTCCAGCCCAACAGGCCTCCGTGAAGTTGGCCGCAATAAATATAGGATTTTAACCAAACTTGGTATCTCGTTTGCCCATCTTTTTCCCAGGTTGGTCCACCAAACATTTTCGTTGGCCCACCCCCAGACAAAAGATAGACGGAAAACAAATTTTCGGACCAAATTCACACTGTCCGGGAAAAGCTGAGATTTCAACCAAACTTGGCATATCGTTTGCCCAGGTTTGCCCACCAAAAATTTTTGTTTGCCCACCACTAGACAAAAAGTAGACGCGAAAAAAATTCGATCCAACTTCAGGATGGCCGGAAAAAATCTAGAAATTTAACCGAATTTCACACATAGCTTACCCATCATTTTCCCAGGTGTGCACATTAAATTTTTTTTGCATTCTATTCGTTAACAGTGTTCTCGTTTGCCCAATAAAAATTTTCGTTTGCCCGGGCACAGAAAAGGAATTACAAGAGGCAGCGTGTATTCACAGAGGGCTCCAGTAAGCGAATTCGCTCCTATGATCGGTCGGGCCAACACTTACGAGGAAGGAACAATTATAATATTGTGCATACTATTTCTTAAAATTGTGTTTTCGTTTGCCCAGGAATGATTTTTGTTGGCCTAGGCACAGAAATGGAATTGCAAGCGGAAGCGTTATGCAGGAGGGCTCCGGCAAGCAAATTCGCTCCTATGATTGGGCGGGCTAACTGTTCCGCTAAAAGAACAATTATGATATTGTGTATAGTAATTCCTAATAATTCCCTTCCTTCCTTTTTTCCTTTGCCCAGGAATGATTTTTGTTTGCCAAGGCACTGAAATGGAATTACAACCTGAAGCGTGTATTCATAGAGTTCATCCATTCCTGGGCAAAACGTGGGTCCCTGCCCCATCGTCTGCCCCCGTCCACTCTTCGTTTCCGTCTCCGCTTCGGACATCGCTCGACCCACCTTGCTTCTATCCCTCCTTTGCCTCTCCCTCGGTTCTGATCACGCTTATGGAACCGATCCTCTCCCCGACCTTGCTTACACCATTACCTTTGTTCCTGCCCTACTTCTGCCCCATCCTGTGCCCTCATTCCTACCCTCTTGCTTTCCTTCCTGACCCGTCTCCGCTCCCAACTTGCCTTTTCCTGTTTCCCACATTTACCTGTTCTTGTCCATACTTTTACCCCCACGCAGTATCTGACGTTTCTCCGTACCTCTGCCTCGATAGCGCGTCTGCCCCTGCCTACACACCCGTAACGGT
Organism: Teleogryllus occipitalis; assembly: GCA_011170035.1. Taxonomy (NCBI): domain Eukaryota; kingdom Metazoa; phylum Arthropoda; class Insecta; order Orthoptera; family Gryllidae; genus Teleogryllus; species Teleogryllus occipitalis. Next base: position 39,583 of record BLKR01009491.1, on the reverse strand, counting down.
AACAGCACCCTTTCTTGTCTTCCGTCGTCTCTGTCTCGTTCAGACTCTCACACCCGTCTCCTCCCCGCCCCTCTCCAAATCTGCCTCTTCCACGACCTTCACCTGCGTTCTGTCCTCATTTTTGTCTTTCAAGCGTCCCCACTGTCTTTTTTTCTTTTTTCCCCTCTATCCTCTCCGCCACTTCCTCGGCTTCTAATTACACTCTTCATCTTCCGTCTTACATTTACGTCTCTGACCTCTAACCCTCACCCTCGCCGTCAGACTCGTTCGTTCTCGCATTTCCATTCCCCATTCCATTCCATTCCATTCCATTCCACCTTCGCTCCTGCTCATCCTGCCCATCATCTTATCTGCATGTGGCTCCGCCTTCTATCCGCTCCTCCACCGTCTCCATCCACCGCCTCAGGGTAGCTATTTCTGCCGCTGGGAGCCCTCGTTGGAGCAAAAAGCGATCGGCCATTCCCGAACTCACGCGTTTCTCGATGGGAGGGATTAGATGATTTATGAGCTAAAGTTGCGAACTTTTCTAAGTAAGGGATGCACGGAGGATTAGCCAGTGACATACAGGCTAGGGTGCCCGTTTTCATCTGATATGACTGCTGACGCAATGTGAAATTTGTGTAGGATAAACAGGACGTTAATTTGTCCTACCGTTCATTTCACCAAATGTCCATTATAATTTAACTTCTCCAGAGGAAAGAGAGTGTGAGAAGGTTGACTAAAGCCTGTGGATTTACATTCAATATAATTTTAAAGATTATGGTTATTAGCGTTACATGAAGTCTTAATAAAAGCAATATATTTCTCATATGCAAATGTTTGTGTGTTGTTAAGCCTAATTGGAACACAGAAAAGTTGTGTGATTTGCAACCGAATGAAGTTAGGTACGAAGAATGCAATTCATCGCAACTGAATTGAAAGAAAAACTATTCCTAATTTCAACTACATTTTATTTTAATGTATATTTCATTTGTTGCTCATGTTATTTTAAATTACATTTAAGTAGAGACAACTGGAGCTCAGCCTTTATATTTTTAAATTTACATTTTGTAGAAAAGTAATTTGAATCAATAACGTTTTTAATTGTCTGTAGAACTTCTGTAGATTGTTTATTGCTGAACGCCCCTATCACATATTACAAGAACATACTCATTTTTTACTTGTGTCAGCGTCTGCATTGCTTTACATGTAAACAATACAGAACATCTCAATTGTAGTTGTATGTACGAAAACGTCACGCATTCAGACGACATTAATAGCAAAGATTGAGTGGTGAATTGAGCGGAAGCAATAAAAAATGCCAAATCAATATTAAATTGTTGCAATTATAGTTGCAAGATTTAACATTTAATTTGCGTAGATAATATGCACGAACATAGTTAACTATAAAAGTGCCGTCTGTCTCCAGTTTCGATAGACGATAAGAATTTCAAAAGATTCCAGCCAACTTGGTTTTTGTGCATTAAGAATGATTGTAATTTAGGCCAGATTGGAAATATTTTAGATCTGCCTATCACGTTATCACGTATTAAAAATGTAAGAAAAGGAGGGATATACAATTTCAGAATCGTAATATTTTGTTATACAACAAAGTACGCAAGTCAGCTTTTAATTGTGACACTATAAATTTAATATTGGAGGTGATAACTAAGTCAGCCGAGTGATAAATATTCAATTCCTTATTGTAAAAGAATGGCCCTGTAAATACTTGCCACGCGTAATTAGAATGTTTTCTCTGTAGCGTGCTGCTGCGTTGCTACTGCAGCGGGCAAAAGTTAAGGGGCAAGAATTGTGAGTAAAAGCTCTTTTTTCGACTCTCATCCCACTTGGCACGTACTTCAGTTTAGTTTAGACCTTGTTTTACGTGGCGAGACTCGGGACATCAGGCCCGCTCTTCCTTCTGACCACGCAAATTTCGCTACGCTCCTTTCACCATCTAGCGGAGAAAGAAGGTATTATCTTGGGTGACGAAACAGGCGATTTGAATTTAGCTCTGAAGCTTATTTTTAGGCTTGATAATCTTTTTACATGCAATAAATCTACTGCATGGGACAGTTGGCTTTACTTCCGCTCCGAAGGCGTACGAAGGATTTTTTCGCCCTTGAAAACTCACATCTTCGATCGGGTTTGAACCCGCAAACTTGGGTACAACAGCCCATAATGCTAACCGTTGTACCATCGAACCCGCCACGTAGATTGCCGGATGCTACCGCCTCCGCCACAGGCGCGAGCAGGTGGCTGACGCCAAACATGACTCATGGGACGCCACCCCTACGTGAGAGTGAAACGGCAAAACTTCGACAGGCATAGAAAAGCGACGCGAATCGTCGCCTATGTGTCACGCCACCCTGAAAAACCTTGTGGGCGGAGATTGTGGGCCTGTGTCATGTGACCACCGGTCGCCGAGTTCTTCGGCAAGAATCTGAATAAGCAATTCATATAGTAATAGCCGAGAGGAATCCGCTTCTTTTGCTGTCTTCACGTAATAGCAGCCGAGGGAAGCGATCGTTTTATTTTCTACGAATAATCTACACCGGGGAGAAGCCGTCGGCAGACAGGCAACGGGAGCCCGGGAACAGAGGACGTTGTTCGGAAGAAGGACTGTCGGGCGGAACTTCGTGCAACGCCTGAGGGCCGGGTGCGCGCCACCGCGCCGCCACAGTCGCCGCCGCCGCCGCCACCGCCGCGCGCAACTTCGCTGCCGCTGGCGCGACCGCGCCGCTGCATCGCAGCCTCCGCCACCGCTGCCGCCGCCGAGAACATGTCGCAGGACGCACCCACGTCGACGGAGCCCATTCTGCCCCTAGCGAGCGCGCCCTGTCGGAGTCAACTCCCCATGAATGTAAAAGGAGGTTAAGGAACTTTTCTCTAGTAAATTCCTTGATTCAAGCAAAGTTCAATGTGATAATTGCGTTACGCATGGCACCACCTGAATTCACGCGTGATTCCATTCCCCCATTTCAGAGTAGATCGCTAGAGTAATGATATTGTGTAATACAATATTTTATTTGATCTCTGAGTTAAAATAATTTAATATCTTGCACAGTTGTAAGAGTAGAGAAGTGTTAAATCAGCTGTCATATTACTGATTACTAAAACGCGCTAAAGAAACAAAACAAAATAAACAAACAAGTAGGAGATCACGGAAATTACTTACGGTGCATATAGAATAGCAAATTCATTCGAAATGGAAATAGACGAAAATATGAATGTAAACCTTCCTTATGAAGTAGAAAATCAATTTGAAGCTAGTACTAGACAATTCCACAAAAAATCTAAAGCTTATGAAAGTGCTTGTAGGCTTCTTTCGCGTCTAGCAAAAGAGGTCTACAAGAAACTACGTAAGATGTAACTATGATATAAATAATTTTCTACTTTGATTTATGGAGTCTTCTCCATTATTCATCATTGGGTGAGATTTAATAGAATATTGTGGCTGTTGTTATTATTGTGATTGTTGTTCTAGTCATTGTAATTGTCAATGCTTTCATCTTTGTCAAGAGGAAAACCTATTCAAGGATTTCTTAAATCTAAACACTAATAATCAGTTTTCTCAAACTCCCTTGGATGCCATTTTCCTCGCCTTTCAAATCCATCGTTGCTTTGCTGCTTCGTTGTTATGGAAGTAACTGAGTTATCTACAGAACTAAAATATGAAATTAAAGAAAAAAAATCTGTAATCCATTGATGGGCTACCTTTTGGAAAACTCCAGATAATGTGTATTAAAAACCCTAATCTTGAAATATAGTTGAGAATATTTGTACGCATCAGGTAGTATTTTTAAATTTATGAATACCATTGATTACAAAGCTTTAAGGCATTACCACCCAAATCGTGAGTACCATTTTTTCTATAAAAATGTAGTACGTTGAGAACCTCAAGTGCTTTGGAGCCATTGATTAATAATGTTTAATCTAACAAATTATACGCCTTGTTGTTTCCTCATTTTGATGGTAATGAAAATGGAAATCGAAAAAACTCTAACTTTGCGAAAAGCAGTCAACTTAATGTTGTAATCTGCATTACTTACCAGTCAAGTTTGACCTCTTATTGGTCTTCATGGTTTCATCTCTACCCAGCTTAACTGGAAGCGTACCGTAAACCGATCGAGCCAGGGTGTTCTCGTGCGGGGTTTACCAAGAAGCGCGTCCATAATGCAGCAGCTAATTTGTTTACCCGGCGCTTCGCGGAGGCTTATTCGCTGCTCGAAGCCCCCGAACAAGTTGCGATGGAGCTTCCAGATCCGTTCACGGCGCGCATTTCATTAGCAGCAAGCCACCGCCGAGTGCAGGCGCGGCGCGGCGCGTCGGCGCCCGGGGGTCGAAGGTCCGAGAGTTGCTGCCGGGAGGGTCGTGCAGTGACGGCGCGTGCCGAACGCCTGACTCCGCGGCGGAGGAGGCAGCTGGTCGGGGTTGCTGTGGAGGTGATGCAGGCGGCGGAGGCGATGGGGATGCTGCAGGAAATGTTGAGAATGTGGTGGGAGGGGTCCGTTTGAAAACAGTGAGGGATAAAGGAAGGAGAGAAAGAACGGAAGTGGGAGCCGTGTAAGGAAGGAGACAAGAGGAGTGAGAGAGAAACGATAATGATGGGAAATGGTGAGAATTAGAAGACGGAGAGTTACGCGGTAGATTGTGAACGAATGATGCTGAAGTGAGTGTGGGGAGATTCAGTTGTCGGGCTGGGAATGTCGGGCTGCGGATGTCGGGTTGAGGATGTCGGGCTGAGGATGTCGGGATGAGGACGTCGGGATAAGTATGTCGGGATGAGTATGTCGGGATGAATATGTCGGGATGAGTATGTCGGGATGAGTATGTCGGGATGAGTATGTCGGGATGAGTATGTCGGGATGAGTATGTCGGGATGAGTATGTTGGGATGAGTATGTCGGGATGAGTATGTCGGGATGAGTATGTCGGGATGAGTATGTCGGGATGAGTATGTCGGGATGAGTATGTCGGGATGAGTATGTCGGGATGAGTATGTCGGGATTAGTATGTCGGGATGAGGATATTGGGATGAGGATATCGGGATGAGGATATCGGGATGAGGATATCGGGATGAGGATATCGGGATGAGGATATCGGGATGAGGATATCGGGATGAGGATGTTGGGATGTAGATGTCGGGATGAGGATGTTTGGTTGAGGATATTGGGATGAGGATGTCAGAATAATGATGTCAGGAAGAGGATGTCGGAGTGAAAATTTCGATGTGATTTCGAGATGAGAATATCGATATGATTTTTAGATGACGTTGGGAATGATAGTTGAGGCGATGTAGAAAATTGGAGAAAGGATGTACGTGTGGGTGCGGGATCATGCATGTGAGAGCGCGCGTATGGGAAAGCACATATGGAGCGTGAATGTAGGGATGTGATTGAAGCACAATAATGCAGGTTTCGGAGCAGGGAAGTGGAGTTGGCGAAACGTGGTGTAGAAAGGGAATGAGGATGCGAGGGCTTAGGGGATTAGAGGAAGATATGTGTCGCGAATATGGAACGACGCCATTGATCGGGAATGTGAGGCAAAGCTGGGGAGGGAAGACGTGCACACGGGTAACGAGGGGTGGCTGTGAGGGGTGGGTGTCAGGGGGCGGGGGCGGCGGCAGCGCGAACGGAGCAGTTGACCATCGGGCAGGTATCGGAGTAGCCCGCCACGTCAGCCCGATAGGACGCGAACGGGCGCGGCACAGTTTATATGTTTGACTTGGCGTCCCGGGGGAAGCCACGCGGGCGGCCGGCCGATACAGCGCCGGGCGCGGCGGCGGCGTCGGCGGCGGCGGCGGCGCGCGCCGGGAGGGGGGTGGCGGCGGCGGGGGCGGCGGCGTGAGTTACCGCCGCGCGTGTCGCCCGGAAACCGGCCCCCGACCGCCGGCGCCGCCGCCCGACCGCGTCGTTAGCCGGCCATGGGCGCCCCGCCGCCCCCTCCCCGCGCCGCCTCTGGGGGCGGCTGCTGCTGAGCCCCGCCCCCACCCCCGCCCCCGCGCTCGGGCGCTCTGCAGCGCTGCGCCGCCCGGTTGGTGCTGCGTGAAACTTTGGAGGTGATAGTGGCGGCGATGTGGGTTGGCGAGCGGAATAAAAGGGGCAGTAAATAAATATTAGGGGGAAGGGTGGAATAAACTAGACTAAAAAAGGATAAATAAGAGCTATTAGGTAAGAAAACAGTGATTAAGCGGGGTCTTTTCTAATAAAATAGTATCTGTCACAATATATTTGTTTGGTAGGTTTTAATATAAACAAACATTTTACATGGTTGGTAATGTATTTCGACCGAATACCTTTTTTTCAAATTATTTCATGTTCGAAATTTATTGTATTTCAGAGTTATGCTTATATTACATACGACTTAAAGAATTGGCCGTATTCTAGGATCTTGCTGAGAGATAAATATCAACGCTACTTATTTTTAATTGAGCTAACAATGATAAAGTTATATAAGTTTTAAAATAAATTTTGGGTGGTAGTTTAATGAAGTTAATTTAATATTTGATTTAAAAAATATACAACTTTAAAAATGACCATAAAGTTTTATTGACAATTAAGGAGAATTGAATATATCTTTGTAGCATTTAGAATTAATTCTAGAAGTGTTCAAGACTGATGAACCTGCTGCTTATTGTTAGAAACGATAAAAAGATAGTATGTAGAATTTTCTTGAAAGTGTTTCTGTGAACAGATAAAGCGGGTATACATTACGTTCCTGATGAATTTGTGTATTGGATACGAATCATGATTCTTTAATATGAAATTTAAAAAAATATTTTGGATTTTCGAATAATATTTTTTGAGAGGATGCAATATTATGCCATTTGGACATGCTTATGTTATAGTAGGCCAGATTATTGATTTATACATCAAGAGGGTCCTTTTTCATATATTGGCTTTTGTTTTGCTTATTATCGAAATGCATCTTTTCTGAGTCGTTTGTCTAATAACATACCTAGGTATTTGCATGAGTTCCTTGCAGAACTTTCTAAGTATACATATTACTATCTCCCAAAAGGAGAAAGAAAAGTATGAAGGCCAAGGAAGAAATGGTTATTTATAGATAACTTTGCCGGAACAGGCTAGAATGGCCTAATTCGCGGGATCGTAATGATGACACTACACAAAGGCTACATATGCTGCCTAAAAATTCTTCGGTTACAGTAAAAGTATGTGTAACTCGATACAAGTGCAGTACTAATATGTGTATAGTGCATGCATGTGTACAGTATGAGTATGTACACAAGTACATAAATCTCAGTTGTCGATTAGTGCAGCATACCTCTTTCTAAATGTATCTTTTGCTTAAGAATGGCATATCTTTAATTTATTCTATGTTTTATTAATTTATTTCTAACCCCAATTTCATCTCAGTTAAGGTCAATTCAAAATTTCAAAATTTTGATCGTGCTTTTGGTATCTTTGTTTAAATCATCACCACTAGGAGACATCCACGTTCAGAAACTTCGAAGCAAGTGGGAAGCCTCCTTTTCTATCTTTGCAAATTTGGGGCGTAAAGCGGTCAGTGCGTCAGTAGTGCTGCTGTGGTTTATTCCAACATAACTTTTTGTTTCGATTTTGACGCTCGTTCATCTGGAGGGGCGAGAATCAAGGGCGGACGGACCGGAAGGCGTCACGTGGTTTGTGCATTGAAGCGGGGCAGCGCGCGGCGTGTGCGGTGCGTGGGTGGGCAGGACGCAAAGGCGGCGGCGGTGGCGGCTCGCCTGGCTGCGTCGTAGCGCTTTGTCGCGCGCCCGTGTCGCTACATCGCTCGTCTAATTGCAGGGGTCACGTTGCGGTGGCTGGTGGAAATGCGTGTTAGCTTACGTCGGGGGTTGCTGCGACACCTGCGTGGGTGGTGCGGTAGCAAGGGCAGGGCGAATGCTAGGCGCCTCGTTCCGAAATTCAAGCGTTTGGCTTTCCTTGATAAAGTTTCTTATGATTTCTGTTTATAACCGTGCAGTTGATGATCCACCAAGCGTTCTACTACTTCATATCTTACTTTGTTTTTACGTGTGTATAATTTTGGCTCGAATCCCTGGACAAGTCATCTTTTTAAAATCTGATCGTAATTACGCATTGCTCGGAAGATTTTTGATTCATACTTGCAAATTACGTGGAAAATTGAAGTTAAAAAATACTTTATTTTATAAGGAAAGAAATGAAAGATAGAGAGGCCAATAGGTCAATTTAATTTTTTTTACAATGGAGTAAGTATGCGGATTTAATAAAGTAAGTACTTTCACCTTTTGAGCATCATGCTTCCAAAAAAATGTCTGTTTTGAGCAACCTTTATGTTCAGACTAAATGTACTACATTACTAAATTATCTCTGGGACATGAACCTCTGCATTTATGTAGACGGACAGACTGCTGTCAACTGACTAATATATTTTCTTGATTTTCAGGCTAATAATTACTTACTGTACTGGGTAAAAAATGTTTTGAATAATAGAAAGAATGCTCAGTAAAGAATTAAGAAATATCTGATGTATCAGATACGATTTATACCATCAGAAACGCACATTTAAACGCACATTTGTGACATTTTATAATATCACAAACGAATTATTTAACTATTTATGAATATGGGATTTTGGTGATGCAGCTGTTGTTGTGATTTAATTTCATTTATTTTTCTTTGTCAGAAAATAATAACTGAATGTGATGTTTGGAGAAGTACAATCTACGAACATTTTGTTGATTAATATAAGTTCAATATACAGTAGTAGAGTTACTTACAACTTTTATTGGAATGTTTATTTATATTTTTATTTATTTTATTTATTTAACCTCAAAAATAGTTTAAAATTCTCTGCAATGAACTATGGGAAAAAATATCAGTGCACATTTTCTTAAATTATCACATCCCTACCCTAACACACATGCAAGTTGAATTCTGAATACCGATGGAAATAAACGTTTTGGGCAAGAATTGTAAGAAAATATTCGCTCTGGTGAATCAAAAAAAATTGCTAAGGCAAATCAGATTTGAAATATTATCCCTTCGTGAAGGAATCAACTTCCTGCTGCGAGAACAAGGAGAACGTTAATTTGAATAACGATATTTGCCACTGAACTCCAGGAGATGAGCACAGATAGTGAAATTAATTTACGTTCAAATGTACAACTAGGGACCATCACAGCATTCGCTCGAAGGATCAGGGAAACTGGGTGAAAAATCTGATCGCGTCACCTGAGGTTCAATATTTTTGAAAGGTGTTTAGGATTATGCAGTCAAAAAGGTTATTAATACTTAAATATCATCGTTAAAATTAAAATTATATTTCTTTTTGATGCTCTGTAGAAACTATAATTGGGTAGAAACCATTATGCAGCAGAAAATATTTTACTTGGCACTTAAACTTCTGTATCGAATTAAATCGTTTAATGTTATCTGGCAAATGGATTGTAAAATAACGCACATGTATTGTATATGAATTTTTTGTTGTGAGCTGTTGATACTGACACTTGATGAATATGACTACTACGTCAAATGTTAATGTTAAAGACTTTGGCATTTGCTGAAAATATGTTTCTACCTTTGAGTGTCATTTTTGTCAAAAACCACTGATTCGTTTAGTCATGAGGCAAGATAATGGAAAAATCCTACATTAATAAAGAGAGATTTGCAAGAATCATATGGTTGGGATTTGCTTACTATTCGTACATTTTTTCCAGCCCTGAAGAAGATCACAGTAGGATGGCCGAAACTTCGTCAATACTACCCTCGACTCGTTGTCACCCCGACAGCCGAGAGCTTGAATTAAACTGTTTTTTCTTCGTTTAGTATTCATTTGTTTTACGGAACCAATTTAAAAATATGATATTATGCCATTTACGGTTTCTTTATTGCAAAGAATATTACTATATATTTTTCTTTAGAATGTAATACATTACGAAAATAAAATGGCATCAATCAATTTTTCTCTTCAGTTGTCTATGTGGCCAAGTTAAGGTTCTCGTGACAAATCGGTAGATTAGAAGAAATCAACGTTGTAGGTGATTGTTACGATTCAATGTTAGGAGTAACATTTGCGCTATATTTTCCTGGGATAGTAAATGATTAAAGATTTATATGAAACAGTAAACTATTCATTTTGTACTTCTGAGATGGTTTGTCAGTTTTTTTAGTGATATTATGTCAAATTACTGGTAGTTAGAAGTGAAGAAAAACGAATGAATTTGTTGATGGTATGCCTTATTTTAGCTCACTTGCAGAACGGCCTCGTTTTATGGAAAGAATAATAATATTGTAATTATAAATTGGAAATAATTACTAGAACTTAGGTATTTAGGTATTTTGGATATCAGAGGTGAGTTTCAGTAATTTAAGCTCAAAATTGGTGGCTGTTAAGTATAAGGATTTTGTTTCTGATTTCGAATACATTCTCTGGAAGAACATCCGGAGAACTGAATGCAAATAAGTTAGATTTGTTGTTAGAAAAAACTGAGTCATTGACGTAGCCATTAACATTGAAAAAAGGAGATATTCTCGCTACCATTTTGGTGAGATAAGTCATATGAAAATGACTTATTATTGGTGATCCTGGACCTCTAAAACGCGTCCGATAGTGCGAACATCGACTACAGTTTTGAAAGACATTGAAATTTAAGTTAGGTTTTCGATGAGTGTCATTTGCCAAACGGAGCTTTTTAGCAACTATTATAGTTTAATTAAGAATTTTTAAAAATAGATGAAGAACTCGTGAAGTATTGTTTACACAACTACTGGTAACCGAGTTTTTATTAACTCCTCGCTAAGTTGCATTTCTTCTGTCTTCAGCAATCATCTATATATTGTTATTAGAAAATGTTATAAAATCTATTGCAAACTTCTTCGATAATTTTCAATTTCATTTTTTTGTTTCAAACGTGCTAATCCACATGTTTTCAATTGAAAAATATAAAAAATTCCTGTTGTGTGCTCTCTTAAAAGGTTTGGTTGAGCTCATCGCTTCGTGTATTGCTCCAAGCCGGATTAAACACATGACTGAGAATTGGCCTGCAGCTCCGCGATTAGTAGAGCCGGAGCTTGGGAGCGACACTGCGAACCGCGCTCGACACTCGCTATTAGGCTGCGGCTAATTGAGATCTGGCTGCGACGCGGCGTCGCCAGGGGCGGGACGCGCAGTGCGGACGGGCGAGCGGGGCGAGCGGGGCTGACAGGGCCCACAGACGCCGCGCAGACCAACGCCCCGCCTCCCCGCGGCCCACGCCACCCCCGCTGCCTCCCCGCCCCTTCGCCCCCTCCCATCCCATCGCCACCCCCTCGCTCCCTTTGCCCATTTTCACCCCCCTTCCCCCTTCTCGCCTCTTTGCCATCCTCTGGCGCCCCCGCCCCCCTTTCGCCCCCTCCGCCACCTCTTTCCCATCCCCCACCCTCACCGCCTCGCCGCTCCTTGAGCCACAGTCTCTCCCAGACACCCTTCTGCCCCACCGCACCCACTGACGCCGCTCCCCCGCCGACCTAACTTTCCACGCTACCTCCGCCCCCTCGTTGCCCTGCAAGTCCTCGCCGTCCTCGAAGTTCTCGCCGTCCACGGCGTGCACGTCGGCCTCGCCAGCCCAGCTGCTCACTTTGCCCCGCCCCGCTCGCCCACATTCCTTGCCTCCATCACCCTCATCCTCGTCTTCACTCAGTCATTTCAGCCTCCACACCATCTCCCCTTCCCTTCACACTCCCCGCCATCCACATCGTCCTTGCCACTTGCAAGCCCAGCCTCTGTCCCCGCCAACGCTCCTGCCGTCCCCGACTCGGCCACCGCCGCCCTCCCGGCCGCCGAAGGGGGGCCCGACCTTGACGCCGAGGCGGCGAAGGGTGCTCCGCCGCAACCCCACGTCTAAACGCGCGGCGTCGCGTCGTCACTCATGCGAGTGGGGTCCACGCCTATCGACCCGCTCCCCGGACGAGTCCCGCTGACTCCCCTGCCCCCCTGCGCCCCCCTCCGCCCCCCTCCGCCCCCCGACCCCTCCCCCACGCGACTAGCGCGGGCGCGCGCCGACACCGGGAGGCCGCGGCCACAAAAGCGACTGTGCAAATCTGCCGTCGGCCCGATTCAATTACGATTTTATCTGCGAAATAGATGACAGTTATTTCCCGGCGACGGGCGCGTTGGCGGCGGCGGCGGCGGCCGGCGCGCCGCGCGACGGGGGGGGGGCAACGGCGGCGGCGGCGGGGGTGTGCAGGCTACGCGGGGCCGCGCACGGCCTGCAACATTCAGCCGACACGGCCGCTCGTGACTATTTCACCCCGAAAAATGGAAGACTGCTGTCGCCGGGGTTGTTCGCGTGTCGGCCCCTTCGCCGCTTCAATTAACCATGCAGCGAAAGTTACTTCCCTCTCCCCTCCCGGAAACTGGAGCATTTTTAATGTCGCCGAGCCCCGCCAACTTCTCTGTGCGTTAATGATGACGCGACCGGTCCCGCGATAAAAAATTAGCATATTTTTGTAGCGGTCCCCAGATCCTGAAAGTTTCCTCCGAACTTACTTCTTTTTTTCCAGAGGACAGTGCGAGGGCGTTTCCGAATTGCGGAATATGCCGGCAGTTGTCGCGGCGGCGGCGGAGGTGGGCGGAATCACAACGGAGGAGCTGTGCTGCGCTGCTCCATCGGGCAGCGTGGTGCGCTTCCCCGGTGCCAATTCACTCCTGTCCTTACGGATATTTGCTGATCAGTAACACACACTACCTTATCTGTTCCATAAATTAACTCCGGAAGCGGTGGCTCAGTGCATCAGCTGATGTCACTGCAGCGCCTCTAGGTTCGAGTCCTGACGGCGGCAGGATTTTCGACACTAGCTTTACAGCTAGGTCGAATACAGTCGCTGTCTGGACGAGAATTCTAGCGGCCGGCTGCTCTGATCGGTTTTTTTCCGTGGTTTCTCCGATCAACACCAGGCGAATGCCAGAGCAGTTCCCTAATAACCGGGCCACGGACTGCGCGCGATATATCCTTCATCTTCCTTGTCCTATCCTCTCCCCTTACACACAAACTTACACTAACATGCTCTACACTACCACATGTACCGGGAGACCGGTCGGGAACGTAGAGCTTGTCCCGGCTGCAGCGGTGCCCCGCTGGTGGGAGAGTCCTGGTTAGGGGAAAACCCCACTAGCCGATGGTAGGTCGGCGCCGATCTCGCCGTCCAGCTGGGGAAGATCACCGCCATCTCCACAGAAAAAGCATGCACTACACTTACGGGTCTAATGACTAAAGCAGTTGACGCGCCCGGCAACACGAAAAAATAAATAAATCAATCAATCCGTAAAATAACAACGAAGTCAGGAAAAACATGAGACAGTCGGCGCGCTTGAAGCGTTTTCTACCGCAATTATCTTGGCTATGTTCTTGGTGGTATACCAATTCGTATTCCTGTTTGAAGCATACCTTCTGCAGCGTGTCTGCCGAGCTCTTGTACTTATCCGCGGGATTCTATTCTCCCAGAGTTAAGATTTTGAAGTCGCAGTTCGGCGCTTCCCTCGTTGTACATGTTGTGGCGTGTGAGACTCTAGCAGTACTTTTCTCGTTTTCTCCAAACTTTTGCTATTCTTGGGCTTCTCAATTCAGGGAAATGAAATTGAGCATTTCGCTAAAGCTTCGTTGTGCTAGCTCATTTGATGACGTATTATTGCAATAAACAAGTCAACAGATAGGATAAAAGTGTACAATTTGCTACAAACCAAAAGACAGAAAAAATGGAATTTCTATAAGTGATAAAAATGACATGTTTCATAACGAATTGAGGCGCGGGGTGATGAGTCCCGCAGTAAAAATGTCAATAAAACAGTAAATGATGCATTATTTTGTATTCTGTAATAATAGCAAAAGTGAAATTTTATTTTGCGTGTAGGAAATGTTGGGACAAGAGTCGGTTAGGCCGAGATGCGCAATCCTACGAGCAAAATAAAAATACTTTTACCTCGTCTGTCATACACCATTTTTTACAGAGCCGTATTGGTTATCATTTTAATTCCAATATACAAGTATCGTAATTATTTATCATGTTATGATAAGGTCAGTAATAGCTGAGGCGGTCAGACGAAAGTATTTTGTTTTCTTCGCTGCATTCACAGTTTTATATGAACATTAGTGCATCGTCTCACTTTATTATGCGTCGAACAGTCGTGGCGACAACATCTCTCGTTCCGGTCTAGTCAGTGACTTACCGAGCATCTAAGGTGTGCATCAGTGAAGCAGTGAAGTGAAGTACTATTAGCGAACATACAGTGCGCCGTAAACCAACAGTTTCGGATCAGCTATAATTAACGGTGAACCTACCTCAGTCAGCAGTGACCTAGGTCACAGCATTGCAGGAGCCATAGCAACTCTATACGGCAGTGAGACTATGCCATGGACATTATCGCCAGCAACCCGGTGATTCAGCAATATCATAACGAATTAAATGCCCACACGAGCTGTCCAAATACACAATTCACATCAAATATCCAGAACGGGCAGTTTTCAAATGTTCAGCAAGGTGCCGATAATACCTCGCACCACCTCATCGGGACCAGAAACCTTCAGGCTGCTGACCTGACCCCAAAAATAACGCAGCTAGCGGCCAAGCCGACAACATTGCTGACAAGAACAGTGAGTCGTTACAAAATAATAACAGTATTAAAAGATCCGGATCTTTTCCGTTATACGTATACCAGTTCCACGGTGTAAGAAATATAGGTGTGTTGACTCCCAGTCCTAAAACTGATGCTTGTGTGAGGCTAGTTCTCACAGCTCTCGCATATATGCGCTGCTAATGACCTGGGCATTTTGGGGGAAAGATAGCTTCTATTGATAGCACGGTGGCCAACTTGGCTCATTTCTTCGTAGTAAAACTTTATAATGTTATTTCAATAATTAAAATTATATAAAATACAATTTACAGGTATTGATAATTAAACTGATTGTCTTAAAACCTAAGATACTGAAAATAACTGAACCTATCAACATACAATCAAAATAACTAGTATGCAATAAAATTGACATTGTTAATGCATCTACAATTAGTTACAGCGTTATTGGTATCTATAAAATAGTGAAATATTTTCTGTGCATTTCGAGGATGGAGACGTTCCTTTTTTCTTTCTTGGAATTAAGTTTATGTTTTTGAAGCCATCTAAAAGAAGGGTAAGGAAGTGGTTGTTAGGAAGAAGGAATTTATAAAATTGAATAGAGAGAGAATACAATTCAGATAGCTGACAACCGTATAAACCATTTCATGAATTACAAGGACATTCTTTCATAGTAAAACCAAAACCTCTACTATACGTTTGTGGAAAAATGCAAGTCAATTTCAGGGGAAACAAATGTTAAAACTACAAAAATAATTTTTTAGAACCATAGCACAAATTGGTCCATGAATCTCGCAGAAAAGATACTTTCAATAATTTAAAATGCTTGCCGTCCCTTGTTTATCCATGCTCAGAACCATAATGTTATCAATTGAAATGCAACATACCTCACTTCTATTCACCACCATAACACAACAAATAGACAACATTCTGTGTGAGAAAAGCCTTACATAAGCAGAAATTAAGATTCATCATATGACACCAAAAGTTACAAGAATAACATAAAGTAAATTCTGTGTCAAAAGTAAATTCTTCTTCATAAATTCATAGTCAAAGGAATTTTAAAATAAATATTTTGCACATATTCAACAGCATTTTGAAGTTAAGGTACAGGCATGACTATTTATAATAATAATAATAATAACAATAATAATAATAATAACTCTACAAAGAAAATTATTTATACCACCCCCCTCTAGAGCAAAAAACTGACTTTTTATTTTTTAATTGCCTGTCCGGCAGCCGGAAAGGCAGCCGGACAGGCAGCCGGACAGGCAGCCGGACAGGCAGCCGGACAGGCAACCGGACAGGCAGCCGGACAGGCAGCCGGACAGGCAGCCGGACAGGCAGCCGGACAGGCAGCCGGACAGGCACCGGACAGGCAGCCGGCAGGCGGACAGGCAGCCGGACAGGCAGCCGGACAGGCAGCCGGACAGGCAGCCGGACAGGCAGCCGGCAGGCCGGACAGGCAGCCGGACAGGCAGCCGGACAGGCAGCCGGACAGGCAGCCGGACAGGCAGCCGGACAGGCAGCCGGACAGGCAGCCGGACAGGCAGCCGGCAACCGGACAGGCAGCCGGACAGGCAGCCGGACAGGCAGCCGGACAGGCAGCCGGACAGGCAGCCGGACAGGCAGCCGGACAGGCAGCCGGACAGGCAACCGGACAGGCAGCCGGACAGGCAGCCGGACAGGCAGCCGGACAGGCAGCCGGACAGGCAGCCGGACAGGCAGCCGGACAGGCAGCCGGACAGGCAGCCGGACAGGCAGCCGGACAGGCAGCCGGACAGGCAGCCGGACAGGCAGCCGGACAGGCTGCCCGACAGGCTGCCCGACGGGCTGCCCGACGGGCTGCCCTGTCGGGCTGCCTGACGGGCTGCCGGACGGGCTGCCGGACGGGCTGCCGGACGGGCTGCCGGACGGGCTGCCGGACGGACGGATGGACGGAAATGCGAAAAGATAGTATTGATAAGCAATAAATAATATGTAGAGAAAGAAGTAGTTTAGTACGTACAGCAATGAAATAATAATGTGTTATGTAATGAAATATAATGATTAGTGTAAATAATAAACAACAATGTAATATTTAAGGAATGAAGTGATGAATTGGAATGGGCAGTATCAAAACTAATTATGGTAATGCACAAGTTGAAACAGTCGGAAGGCGGCATTGGAATAGATAGGAAAGGAGGAAAGAAGGAAAGACTGGAAGCATTCAAGAAAGAGGAGAAAGAAGATAGGGAAGAAAGTATTGCAGAGTAATGAGCTGACTTCGGAATTTCAAGCTTTTAAACCTCGCATTTAGGCGCCTAAAATAGTATGATATGTGCCAAAGGTAATGAGTAACTAGGTGAACCCTTGTTATTACAGCGCACGAAAGGAAGAGCCGTGGAAAAGTTAGTAAAAAAGTACTACACGGAAAATCAAAACCTCCAAAATGTTTCATGTAGTTTTGTTCGTAATATCTAAATCTGATGAAATGAGAGAATTTTACAAATTCTGAAACAATGCATTCACTATTCATTGTGAACAAAGATAAAACAAGTTTCTGAAAACATAATTGGAATGTTTCGAATTTACAAAGAGTCGTACAAGTTAAGTTTACTATTTCAATACATTCTGCTATCCACTTTAACTAAAAAGCGCAATGTATCACCTATAATTATTATAATCTGTTTAATATTTTTTGTGTAGTAATATGTGTCGGACGATTGCTGGACGTTACGTAATTGTACACTCAGTAATCTTTGTACTTAGAAACTGACAATCTTCGAACGTTTTTAAAAAAAACTCGCAATCTTCGCTTCGCCAACTATCATCTCATGATGCAAAGATAATCTTTCATCATGTATACCCTGACAGTCACACAATTGCTAGCGCTCATGATGAAACATCGACAACTTTCGATAGATTGATTTTAACTCTCAAAACAAAACGGCCAGATTAACTTCAGTTCTATTGTACTTGGTCTTAGAAACAACGTAATGATCAAATTATAATAGTTTATCTTATTAATTTTAGTATATTAATCAAAATATTAATCAAATTCGGTAGTTTATAACAAGTTAATAAATATAAGTGATAACACTTCTAACGTTTACTATCTTTCATTTAATGAAAAAATCGAAATTTGTTTGAGTAGCAAGGTCAACTTTTTTCTGAACGAATACCCATAGTGTTTTAAATACGAATGTGATAAAATATAATAAGTACTGTAATAAAGTGTAATAAGTAGTGTATTAAAATATAATAAGTACTTTTTTGAAATATAATAATTACTGTAATGAAATGAGGAGCGTTCATGCAAATAACAAGTCCATCAAATCACATTTTTCTAAAACAGCGAAAAATATATAGTTGACAAGTTATCGCCGTTTCAAACAATGTAATGTGCTATGCTGCTGCACTGTACGTTCTGTACTGTGTACGTATTGTTACAATAATCCACGTATATTGCTATCAAATCTATCTCATAATTATGACGATATTTCAGATTAAAAGTTGTACATATTTGCTTTTACTTGGAAAATTTGGACAAGTTTGCTTTTGTCCGAAGCATCTGCGGACGTGTGTGCTTTTGCATGAAATAGCGCTACTATTATCATCACATTCGATTGTGATAAATTATTTTACTGCAGTGTGCATGTAAATATAGTATTTTTACAAACCGACAAAACTACTACAACAACTTCTCTAGCTAATTTGACCGTTTTTTGGCCTCTATAGACATTACAAAGAACTAAAAAGAAATTTAAATCTATATGTGCCCGCCATGATCATCTTCGAACAATAACTATTATCTTTCAGTTCTTGACTATCCATTACAGTTTGATTTTCAGCAATTGATCCATCAAGAACAAGGAAATACCATTCCAGGTGATGAGTATCTCAAGAATTATCTCCATTTATCTTCTAAAAGTTCAGTCAGTCGACCTGCTACATTAGATCTCTTTTTCAATGGTATAACCCTTCAAATGACACGTACTGAAGGCTAAATTGTACCATATTTATTAATGAAAAACCACGTTTCCAAAGGGTCAAAGCAGCAAGTTTATCAAATCTAAAATATTTGCTGTGAGATAACTATGACTGTATGAATCTACGTCCCTGACACTGTTTTCTGAATAATGATTTGCTTCACATTTCTGATGTTCTGCACGTTCTTGCGCATACTACTCAAAGTTTTTGTGTCCTAGAGATCCCAATCATCCAATAAATAAAATATGGCGCTGTTATGAAGACTTCCCCGACGGAATGAACCACGCAGCATGAGCAGTCACGTGATAGCGGATCTTCGCATCTTACTGGTTACATGGACGTGTATTTTATTGCTGGCAACAACGCTGTGGATATATTGGACTTCGTATGTTTACAAGTAAAATTATTAGGGATAAGTTTGCTTTTATTCCTCCACGTCAGGACAGAAGATGCAGCTGACAGTCATAAGTATTACTGACATGCTAACTCAATTTTTCCCCCGATGGACATGTTTGTTTTTGCGCGAACGCTCCTCAAATGGAACAAGTTTTGTAATGAAACGTGATACGTACTGTAATGAAATGTAGTAAGTACAGTAAAGATATGTAATAACTAGACATCGGATATTTAGGACCTAAAAAATCATCTTTTAGGCGCCTCAAAAGGCGCTGAAAATGTCAAGAAAAAGGAGAAAAAAGGCACTGTCTGAAGTTACATACACACTCAAATGAAAAACTGTTTGCAATTTTTGTCTATATTATTTTGTAAACTTAAACAAAACAAGTACACAAAAACGAACTTGTACACAAAACAAGTTCGTACACTTTAATGTCAAACAAGATATACATATTTACAACTCTTCTACATTTTATTCTCAATAGTTTGCATTAACCAGTAATTATTGCAAATTACAAGTAAATTTTCAAGGATCACAATTTCAAATTCGCGATGATTGGGAGACAAAATCAGTTTCAATGTGGAGAAGGATCGCTCAACATCTGATGATGTGACTGGCATTTATTTTAGAAGTCCAACATTGTCAACACTGAAAACTTCTGGGAATTTACATTTATTTCCTCTTACAATTTCGGTGCCCTCGGTTTATTGTCAATCGACCTTGTTCTCAGAACGTGGCTCGTATTTATTGTGGCTGGCATTAGGGAAATGGAGAAAAATCAGCTGATATACTTTTAGGAATTCTCTGGTACTCTATAATACCAAGACGTGAATTCAAGATTTCGTAATGAAATCTGGACCACGGCCGATTTTCCGATATCTTAGCGTTGTATATAAAAATAATACATAAAAGGCAAAAAAGACATTAAAAAAGGTATTTATGCAAAAAAGGCATTAATGCTAAAAAAAGAAAGCAAAAATAAACATTATAGAACTTCGTCATATGTGATCATTTGTCACGATTCGTGCACATATATTTTCAACCTTTAAATGAGTACGCTAGAATAAAATAGGCGTTTTCCTAAACATCCGATGTCTAGTAATACTAATAAGTGTAGTTATAAAATGCAATAAGCAATGCCTGGCAGTGCAACGAGTAGCGATGCCGTGAACGCTGCAAGCAGAAGCGGGGCGCGTGCGGCGCTGGGGCCGGGCCGGGCCGCGGGGGACGTCCCGTGTCGGCACTTGACGGGCGAGCGGTGGCGCCAGGCGCGAATAATTGAACGTTTTACCAGCTGCAACAGCGATGGACTGAAGCGCCACTTTCAAACGCTTGATTTTTCAGTGCGTCCGAACGAAGTCGTTCACTTGATAATGGTTGTACAGCGGCGCACTTTTATGGAGCGTTGGGTTATTTACGCAGGACGTTAAGCCATGTAGGAGGGTGATGATGTGGATGGCGTGTCAAATAGTTTAATCACAAAAACTGGTAGATCCCTTCTATATGTTGAGAAATTGATGACGTTGGATATCCAGTCATATAATCTAAAAGCCAATACTGTAGATCTCGTCTGTACACTCTGAAATTGAAGATATATTAACATTGAAAATCGCATGAAATCCAATAATTTAATTACTGGTAGATAATTTCGGTTTGTTCAAAAATTGATAAGGCATATGAAGAAAAACATTTAAATCACAAAAAGTGGATGTCTCGGTTCTTGTTTTCTAAATTTCACTACTTTAACATTTTGTTCATCTCTGTTCCTTCTTTCCCGTTAAATGAAAATGACTTGGTTATTACATCTATTCATTTTGTACGTCTTCTCCCCCAGTGTAATTTAGTATCGTAGTACATCCGAGGGAAGTTATTTATTTCCTTTCTTCTTACCCTTGGCACGTTCTTCTCAGAGAAACTGTTTCATAACAGAGTTCATGTTTTGCTCTCAAATCGCTTTTTCTGTATTAAATAAAGTGAACTGAATCATTTCTTTATGACTTGCTATTTGAATAGGTATCTCGACTTCAGATTCCTTACTCACTTGGGATTACATTTTAACAAGTGTTGTGGGGTACGTCATTGGCTGTAGGTTTTCAACTCGTACAGTTCAACATCTCGTAGAGTGTTCGAATGTAATCATTCTCTCTCTCTCTCTCTCTCTCTCTCTCTCTCTCTCTCGATATATATATATATATATATATATATATATATATATATATATATATATATAAAAATATATATATATATACATACATACATATTTATGAATAACGTTAAATCCATTTCTAGTCTTAAAGTTAAAAAAGTACTTTCACAAATGATGTGAGAATGATCCTTTCCCTCAAACTCCGTCGTTTTCACTGTTACACTTGTGAAAAACCCTAACCCTTCATTGTCTTTCTTTTCTTTGTATGAAATCCTATTTATTGTGTATTGTATTAAAATTTTCAAATTTGATAAGTCGGAAAAGCATGGTCGATGGATCGAGCCTCGCCACAAATAAATACATTTATTTATCATTGTATTTCTTGTGCGGGGGTTACAGTAAAAAAACAAACTCAAATCGAACATTGAACTATGAAAACAAAGGAAGTCCGTATTTTTTGAAAGACAATGGTCGCACTTGACATACGAATATTCCATAGCTTCTATAACGAATTGATGTTATTATCAATTCCAATTGTCTTGTTAGTTTATTAGTAATTTTGAAAGTTTCATCATGGAATAACTATATTCCATGAATCCAGTGCAAAGTAACACACGGCAAAATTAGTATAGTACATACTCTCAAAATCTTCTAGGATCTCTTAGCACAACGTAGTATATTTTGTAACTACAGGTCGTATAAGTATATAAATTTTAAGGAATTTTTATCACCCCAGGAATTGTTGTAAGAGTTAGTTTTTGTATTCAATGCGCGTACGATTAATTTGTTACATACTAGTTTTTAACAGATGAGAATCTTGTTGACCACCTCTAAGCGAAAACTTCGTCAGAAACACGTTTTACAACAAAGAAAACAACATTGAAGAAAAACAAACCGTATATGTTGTTACTTTCAAATAATGTAAAATGGATCTCATATTGTATTAATTTCATTGAAGCACGAGTAGATAGTTTCCCCTCTCCTCGTAAAGCCGACCATTTCCACCCTGTGTTTGCACAATTTCTGAGACTCGGCACACAAATCTCCTGCAACTCTCCTCTCCCCATTATTCCGTATTTAACGTAAAATCTTGGCGGTCGGCGCCAGTCCTCGGGGCGAGTTGCCGCCGCATCTGCCCGCTGGCGGTGCCCTGTTGGCGACGGAGGCCTGTGGCCCGCGGGCGCGGGAGCAAGTCGCCAGTTGCAAGCTGCGACCGGCAGAGCGGGAGGGCGATTAATAACGGCGACCGCTGCGCAGGAGGCGGCGACCGCAGCGCTCCGCCGTCGCCAACTTGCAGCCGGGGAATCGTCGCGGGCGCTGACTAATTCGCCCCGCGCCGCGCTGCTGGCTGCGTTCGGGTCTTGTTGGGGGTGGTTTGGTGCAGTGCGATTAAATGAGAAACTCGATAGGGCACGCGGTGTCTGCGGACGTAGCTAGGCGACCGTCCTTTGCTCGTCTCGCCACCGCGCCCGTCAGCCACGCTGACTCAGTCTCGCCCCGTCCCCGCTCCAGTCCTCGCTTGCGTCCCCACTACCGCCCCCGCTTCCGTCCCGCTCACCTCCCGCTACCAATCCCGCTTCCGTCCCGCTCACCTCCGCTCCCGCCTCGCTGCAGACCCTCACCCGTTCTCGCTACCATCCCCTTTCCCTTCCTCACTCCCGTCCCCTCTCCCTATCCCGCTCCCGCCCTACTTCCCTCCCTGCTCCCCCCACTCCCCCATCATGCTCATCTCTCCTCCCCGCTCCCCTTCATGTTTCTCTCCGCGCTCCCCTACCAGCTCCCCTTCCTATGCCCCTCCCCGATCCATCCCCGCTCCCCTCCCGCACCTCGCCCACACCCTCCCGCTCCCCTCCCGGCTCCTCCTGCTACCCTCCGGCTCCCCTCTCGCTCCTCTCTCCGCTCCGCACCTCATACCCTCCCCGTTCCTCTCCCCGATCTCCTCCCCGCTACCATCCCTGCTCGCGTACATCTCACTCGCTGTCCGCCCCTCTTCATCCCAGCACGTCCACTCAGGCCTGTTCTCCACAACCCCAGCCCTCCCGCGCCCAGCTTCGTTCTTCGCCTCAGCATTAAATTCCCCCATCTGAAGAAACTTCAGCTTAATTACTCTGTTGATTGTCATTACTCGTGTCCAGAAGTATTGTCCCTTCAGATAAGTGGATATTAATAACAATATATTAAATATTGAGATAAAGAATTGATCTTTTAATTGGGCATACTATGCTCGGTATCAGTTCAAAACTAATGGATATACGACATTGCATTTGTATTTTGATAGTATTTCACGCAAAGAAATTATAATTATATTCAAAAGCTTTTTATAATATTATTATCTGCCTGTTTGTCTTCATGCATATTCTCTTGTTTTCATCTAATCAGTTTCACACAATCACACACATCAACTATGATTACAGATGAAAACGACCGTTTTTAGCAAGAATTAAGAAGACATCTCCCATCCTCCATGCATTACTCTTCAAAGCATTTTCCTTGCCGTACCAGACATAGGCACTCTCCCACCAATCCGGCCGTACGCAGCAGAGACGGGCCTATAGAGTATCCACGGCAGCCGAGGAGGGGCAGGAGTCCATCCCGGTAAAGTGAAAAGAAATTTGGGAATGGTGTTGGGGCGGAATGTTGAGGACACCTGCGGAAAACGCGAGAATTACGGAAGCAGAGATGGTTGGGTCCTCGAAAGAACTGATATAAACCAGTTATAAAGTGACCCAACCAACAGTTTGTTTAACAAAAATGTTGTATCGTATCGAGAAAGGTCGGTATTGGGTTTAAAAATTGTTAGGTGTTGCAACACCTAAAGAACGTCATTTAGTTGTCAAAACACCTAAAGAACGTCATTTACTTCTATTTTTGGCATTTCACTACTTCTCTGGTACATTATCACTGAGGAAAACGTACTACAATTCTTTCATAATATTTAAGTGAATAAAATATTAGGAATTTTTAAAAATTAATGTATAAATATTGAGTATACAAACGAGTAATTTAAAGAATCGAATGTAAAGCCTTTAAATATACACAAAGTTATGTATCTTTTCTGCAATTTAATTATATAGCGATGCTTCTGTCATCACCCTCGGGTTACTTGCCTTCCTTTATTCGCTCCTTGCTTTCTTCTTTTTCAGTCTTCTACATCTCTTTTTCTCCAGTTTTCTCACACATGGCATCCACCTGCTCCAACTCTACTTGTAACTTTCATTCCCCTCATTCTCCCCACCCTCACCCCTTTGTTTCCTTCGAGTGATTGTTACCGATTCCGGGCGCGTCAGCTATTGTCCCGTAAGTGTAGTGCGTAGTGTTTTTTCATCGGGAGGTGGCGGTGACCTTCCCCCACTGAATGGCGAGATCTGCCGCCGACCTACCGTGGACGAATGGGGTTTCCTCAACCACCATCTCCCACCAGCCAACCAACCCACCTCCATCTCCCACCACCGGGGCACCGCCTCAGCCAGGGCAAGCTCTAAGCCCCCGGCCGGTCTCCAGGCATGTGTGGTGGTGTAGTGCATGCCAGTGAAAGTGTGTGTGTAGGGACATGGCAAGGAAGAGGAAGGAAAGATCGCGCGGTCCGTGGTCCGTTTGTTAGAGAACTTCTCTGACATTTGCGTGATGTTGATTGGAGAAACCACGGAAAACTACGGATCGCAGCAGCCGGCCGCTAGAATTATTCCTCGAGACAGGGGCTGAATTTGATCTAGCTAAATAGCTAGTGTCGAAAATACTGCCGTTGTCGGGACTCGAACCTAGGACCTTCCAATAAGAGGCACTGCAGTGACATCAGTCGATGCACTGAGCCACCTCTCCCGTTTTTTCCCTTTGAACGCCGCTCTCTCTGTCTCACTCAGCCTCTGCTTATCTTCACACCACCCCGACCTGGAAAAGCATGGTCATCGCCGGCCAGCGAATTTTGCGAGATTTGCTGCAATCAGGAAAGTTGTCAATTTGCGTTCGAACGAATAAGTTTTCGGTGAGAGTAAATACTTGATGGGGCGAAAAATAGACTGAATCTTCCAAACTGTATTTCTCACGTTTCACTGGAGTGCAGTATACATTTGTCTTTACATCATCACGTATTGGCGACATGTAATACTCGTAGAAGTGAAAATGTTAAAACTGCTCGCGAGAATTGTTTGATATGACACAAAAGATATGTTTGCAAAAAACACTTTACATTATTATTGCATTAGTGAGGTTAGGTTTACATCCGTTGCATTTAAATTCATAAATCAGTCCTCAACTTCATTTTAATTGCTCTTCTATAACTATGGAGAATGACATCTACTGAGGAGATTTGAACTAAGGTTTTCCTTAACGCTTCTTCTCTTCACCATCTTTTCCAATCTTTCGTGTTTTCCACATTTTTTTAAAAATATTTGTTTTTGTTTCCTTCCCCCACATAGAATATTGAAACGTGCCCCACAACCGCCCAGTGATTCCTCGGCAGCCGCCGCCTCGGCCTGGTCCTGGGCCTGGGTCTCGCCATCGCCGGCCAGCGCTTTTTGCGAGACTTGTTGAGCCGCGTGATTAGCATGCGGAGCTGTCTGCAGGGGATCAGCGCGCGCTCGCCAGCAAACACAAGTCGTCGCCGCCCCCGCCCCATCCTCTCCCTCACAGCCACCTCAGCCCCGCCGCCCCGGACCTTCTGCCATCCCCATAGCCACCCCGCCTCACTCTCCCTCACCGCCTCCCCGACTCTCGCACTCGCCTCACCGCAGCCCCCGCCACAAACGTCTTCTCATGCCTCCGCACCCCTCCCCTCACCACCTTGGCCGCTGCCCCCAACGCCGTCGCCACCACCCCCACCGCTGCTGCCGCCTCAGCCGCCGCCACCCCCTCCACCGCTGGCGCTGCGGACGACTCTGCCGGCGCCGCCGCCGCCTCCGCGCGCGCTTCCGCGTGACCTACGCCTGAAATTGCGGCGGTGGCGGCGGCGGACGCGCCCTCCAGAGACCGGCGCCGAGGACGGCGCTTGTTTGGACTGGCTAAACAGGGGATTTTTAAAAATGTATACGTTTTTTGTAATCCCGCGCAGGGAGCTTGGGCGCGGACCAAGTCCGGCGGCGGAGGCGAGGCGCATCTCCGTTGGGTGCGGCGCATACCCCCCCCCCCCGTCTGTGTTCGTCTGCTCGCGTCCGGCTTTGCAGCGGCGGCGGTGGGGGCGGGGCAGGGTCGGCCAGGCTCCCGCGGTGCACGTGGGGCGGCCCTGCTTAGGCGGCTGTTGTTAGGTTCTCTATCTCCGGAAACTGGATTCGAAATCGTGAAAACATTCACATGTATCTTTGTCAGCGTCTTGTACTTTATAATGATTGAGATGTTGATTCAATTATAGGAATTAGTAGTTCATTCTGTATTATTTCACGAAAATATAACGAGAATCATAGTTGTTGAATAAAAGAGAGGAGTCTGAACATTTACATATGGTAGTCGCGTTCAAATGCAAAGATATTTTAATATGCACTATGGTATGATAGTGAAATGCAGTTCTGTAAGGTTATAAATCCTGTATAATGTTGGTGTTGTCATGTATCCATCGTGCGTAGAGTGGACGTCCCGTTTTATTTTTGAGAGAAGCAACTATACGGGAGTAATAGCAAGCAATTTCGTCCTACAGTGCTGTGGCAAGGAAACCTCCTGCCCTCTGTAGGCGCTGGTCCCATGCTCTTCTCGAAATGTGCATCGAGTCCGAAGGGAAACTAGCAACCGATTGCGGCCTCTTGCTCATTGGCAAGGAAACCAAATCCCCGCAGGCTCTGCCGCCCTGCCGTCTCCGCCTCCACCCCCACTCCACCCTCTCCTGCTGCCTCCTCCGGTCCCGCCACCCGTCCCGTCCCGTCGACCACCACCCACAGTGGAGGAGGCCTCCGCCTCTGCCTCCTCCCTCCCGGTTCCTTCCAGTCCGTGCCGTCCCTACTGCCTCTTTTGTCCTCGCCACCCCACCATCCCCGCCGCCGCGCATCTTAATGCGCGCGCACGGGGCGCCCCCTAATCAGGGCGGAGCGCCGCTAATCGGCCGCGGGGCCGAAGCGCGATGAGCAGATAACGCGCGGCTCGTGACGCGACTGCGCAACCTCCCCCCCTCCCCCCGCGAACGGCGGCGATCGCCCTCGACGCTCCCCCACCCCTTCCTGTTGCCTTCGCCGCTTGAGGGCGCGGAGGCGACACCCGCTGCGGTGCCCGTCGCTGCCTCCGCCAACACTTGCTAGCCCCATCCAATACCTCCAGGTCCATCACGTCACTAAAGGAAATGGTAGATTTCGGAAGGAAGGAAAATGTTTCGCAGTAGATTGGTTCCGTTGTAAGTTAACCCTATGTTGTGTGAAAGTTAAAATTTGAACACGTAGGAGGCGTTATTGAGATGTAACCCTTGACTGAGAAACTGTTGGCAATCGTTGAAAATTATTGAATGAATAACAATTGCAAGTTTCTCATTAGTTTATTTATTCAGCTTTGCAACAGTGTTGACTGCAACGCATATTTAGTGCTTCGAATTGAGACAATTTCAGGGTAATTTGTGATTGAGACGTGGTTTTGTAAATAAAAATAAAATATATGCATCGCAATTTATAATCTTTACAATGGATTACAATTTGTCTTTAATGGACGTAGAAAAGTGTTGGCTGGCGTACTCGATTTCATCTTTAAATCATCTTTGGTCATATCACTTCCACATTCCGTGCCATGCCGAGCTTTGGTTACATGTGCAACATTCTATTGTGCCTGTCGTCTCGCAGCTCCACATGAATCAGAACAGCAGCGAGCCGAGCTTTGCTTCCCCCACCCACTCACCCACCTACACTTCCTCCTCCAGCTCTCACACCGCCAGGCCCCCTCCTACGCACAAACTTCCGCATCGGATATATTTCAGAAAGCTAAAACCTATCTTAACGGGGGCTCTGTACAGGGTTTGATTTGTACGGGATTAGCATCGGCGGCTCTCCCTCTCAAGCTGTCGCCCTCCGCTCCGCCTCCTCCCCTCCACGCCCCGCGCGCTCTCCTTCTTTCTTCCGCTCTCCCCCTCCTTCCGTCTCTCTTTCTCTCCTCGGGGGTCGGAATAAAAACTGCGCCGCACGATGCGTTTAATTCCCGGGCACGCCGTAAGCTGGCCACAAATGAGACTTAAGCCCGGCTCTGCGCCGGGGCAGCGGAGGCGGCGGAGACCGTTGCGGCGGCGGTGGCGGCGGCGATCATGGACCCGCGGTTCCGCCCCCCGAGGCACAGCGGCGTTCGCGCCACCGCCGGCCGCCAGGTGGCTCCACTGTCGCCGATCTCGCCGCCGCCGCCGCCGCCGACGTCGTCGCTGGTGGTCGGTCGTTCGGCGCTAACGCGCTGACCAAGCAACGAAGCGGACGACGTTGGCGGCGGCGGCGGCAGCGAGCCTTCCGTTTAACGGCGCCGTAACGTGGTAAGACGGCGGCCGCCTATTTACATCCGGGGCGGGCTAACGTGTCCCGCGACGCTCGTTACCGCCCTATCTCGCGTCCTGATTGCCTTCGAGGGCTGCGCCGCCCCGGCCGGCGGGCGGCTCGGAAAGCATCGCCTGGCCGCCGCGCGCATTCGCAGACGCTCCGGGGAACATTCAAGCCGAACGCGGCAGCAGCTTCGCCTTGAGGCAATCCGAGTTTTTGATGGATAGATTTTTTTCGTGTTTCCGGGCGCGTCAACTGCTTTGGTCATTAGTCCATGTTTTTTCTCGGGAGATGGCGATGGTGTTCCCCCGCTGGATGGCGAGATCCGGCGCCGACCTACCGTCGGCTAGCGGGGTTTCCCCCTAACCAGGACTCTCCCACCAACAGGGCACTGCCCCAGCCGGAACAAGCTCTAAGCTCCCGACCGGTCTCCTAGAATATGTGGTAGTGTAGTGTATGTTAGTGTAAGTGTGTGTGTGTGTGTGTGTGTGTGTGTGTGTGTGTGTGTGTGTGTGTAAGGGGAGAGGATAGGACAAGAAAGAGGAAGGACACATCGCTCGCGGTCCGTGGCCCGTTTGGTGCGGTACTGCTCCGGCATTCGCCTAGTGTTGATCGGAGAAACCATGGAAAACTATCGATCAGAGCAGCCGGCCGCTAGAATTCTCCTCCAGTCAGCGACTGAATTCGACCTAGCTGAAGAGCTAGTGTCGAAAATCCTACCGCCGTCACGACCCGAATCTAGGACCTCCCGGTCAGAGGCGTTGCAGTGACATCAGTTGATGCACTGAGCTACCGCTCCCGGTGCGAGTTTTTTGACTCGCTTCACGGATGCAGACTAAGGAAGATGGGATAACACACGCATACCCTCGTGACTGAATGGAGTGAATCATCTTTATCAATGCGTTCTGCTTGGCTTATCAGGAGCAGTCCTTGCGAAATACACGAGTTTCGCGTGAAGGCAATACGTTTTTTATTCACTTGATATGAGAAAATTGAAGAGCAAACGAAGAATACGTAATACTGAAAATTCAATGTGCAATCCTTCGCGATTGGTGGATGAATTCCACCTTTATCAATGGATTTCGTATGTCATCTCAGGAGCTATTGAAGCGAAAAAGATTTTCTGGGCATAGACAATAACATATTTGAGATCCGTTAAGTGAATGAAAATTAAATAAAAAATGTAATATTACAAATGCCGACCTGGATGGACGAGGTGGCTAAGAGCGAGTACCGACTCAGCGCTTCGGTCCGAAGGGTCGCGGGTTCGAGTCCCGCCTTGGGCATGGCTGTTTGTCCCTTGACTTTGTGTGTGTGTTGTCGCGGAGGGCCTCGCGTTCTGCTGACTCCAGATCAGAGGAGCCCACAAGTGTTTGTCTAGTGTTTGGTCGAATATGCGTCCCGTATCGGGACGTAAAGGGCAACCGGCTGTCGGCTGGATACAAGTCCTAGGGAAAAAATATTACAAATTAAACTAGAAAGTTCACATGATCGGATGGGGTTTATGAGTTCTGCAGGTGCATTTGGGAACTGTTGAGAAATACAAGTTCGAAATAGAGATTAAAGGGAAGATATGTCATGCTAACTTACTTGGAAGGAATATAGAGTATATATCAGTAGGTTCTGTTACTGTGTAAATATTCTACAAGTAGAATCACAAAGAGCGCAAAACCATGTCAGGAAAGTAAGTGGAACTTTCCTAACAACGCGTTGCCTTAGCCGGAGCATGTGGCGTGGATCGATTCGGTTGGTTTCATAATCGAACTTACCAAGCCTTCCTACACAAATAAATTGATTCTTCGGATTCTAACAGTACGTTATCGAAAATATTTGGGGTGTGTTCTATCAAAGCCAACAAATAGTATATAAGAGAAACAAAAAAATATTTTTACTCCCTCCCTCGGCTTGAATAGGTTACAAACAATATAATGAGCTTGTTTTGTTGGCAGACGTCTCGTTTGACGAATGTATGTGATTATAATGATGAAATATGTTATAAAAATCTTGTGAGTCGTAAGTCACACGACCAAAGAGAAATTTCAAATGAATATTGTAATGTGAGGAACGTTTTGGATGGTGTTATCAGTAGTAAGAATTAGTACTGATAATGATGATGTTTTATATTCCGTATAAAAAATAAAGCTTTACTTTAAAACATCAAACATTTTACAGAGATTCATGTTTATATTTAAGTTAGAGGGTCGTATTTTAAATGTTAAAATTGTTGTGACATTGAAGTTTCAAGGAATAAATGTTAAAACGGAGGACATATTCTTTTATTCGAAATGGCCGTCCGGGCCTGAACCGCACTTCTCCCCACAGAAGGAACCTGCACCCCTGCCGCTATCTCGAGGCGTCGTCCTCGTCCACCCCTGGTCCGGCGCGGCCGTCTTCGGGCTGATAGATAATGTTTATTGTGAGGCGGGCGGCGCGTCGCCGCATCGGCGCCGCCGTGAAAGCAATTGCCTGCGTCCCCGCGCGGGGCGCTGGCGCCGGAACGGGCAACCGCCGCGAGGGGTGGCGCGCCGCACGCAGTGCAGCAAGCGCGCTTCCAGGGGGCAAAATGGTACACACTTCCAGGGCACGCACCGGCTGAAGTGGTTCAGGGCAGCAACGCATGCCATTGCAGTGCCTCTGACTGAGAGGTTCTCGAGTTCGATTCGTGGCGGTGGTGGAAGTTTCGATACTAGCTAGATAGTGTAGCGTCGTGTCGCTAAAACAGCGTGGGCACGTGGCGCGTGGTGTGCACCGGATGCGTAGACAAAGGCAGAAGCTATGACGCACGGGTTTTTTCTGACAGGGTGTGCGCGTCGTTAGAGCGGAGGCAATGGAGGCGGCGGGCAGCGTCGCGAGGGCTATTTAAGGGCCGTGAGAACAATAGCTCGCCCTTCTTGTGATCCTGGCAGCAGCAACGTAGGTCGTCCGTGAGAGGTGCGAACGTGCACGCGGCGCAATAAGCCGGCCCGTATTGTCGTGACTAGTGAGACATGTAGTCGGTCTCAGGGCAGGCGGTACTACGCACGGCGAAACATTTGGTAGTATGTTGCGGTTTGGTAACCGTTGTAAATATCTCTCCTAGGAGTAGGGTCTATTTAGTTAGTTCATTGTATACAGTGCATTGGTTATTTGTGACTACGGTCTAAATTGTGAATAAACCTGCTGTTATTACAACCCACTCTCATCTGTGTACTGATTACACCCGTATGACGCCACAATAGCTAGGTCGATGCCCTACCAAACGGACCACGGACCACGCGCGAGATCTCCTTCCGATTCCATGACCTATCATCACTTTATTTGCACACATATGCAATCCCTACACTACCACACACGTCGGCAGATCAGCGCTTGACCCGAGTGGGGGGGGTGCCCTGAAGGTGGGAGATACCTAGTTGTGGAAACCCCGCAAGCCGATAAGTATGTCTTGTCATCCAGTGGGAGAAGATGACCACCACCCTGTACAATAAAAATACTAACGAGAGTAATCACCATAGTAGTTTACAAGCCTGGAAATCACAAATATTCAATCAATCTAGGGCAAATAAGGGAGTCGAAGATCTCTTGCCCATGAAAAAGTGTTGGGAAATCTTTTATATGTGTGCATGTATATCAACATGGATAACACAACATGGACAACATGGATAAGAGCCTAAAATGTATTGCTTATTTATCCTTGAAAATAGATTTTATTACATGGGAGCTTTTTTTTCAAAATTCAAGTAGTATATGACTTAGTGTAAGGATCACAGAATTTTGAAAATGTGCACACAATTCACTTTTCCCCATAGCAGTTTTAACTGTTTTTTGACGTAAAATAAAAAATTAAAAAAATAAATATAATTTCTCCAGTTCTCAAGCGAACTCCTGGTAAGGTACTCTTTTTTTATGTACTTTTCACAGGTTTCTCAATGTTAGGGCGCGCTTGTCCTTCAGTGTAGGGTTACCATCCTACCTACTAGGTTTCCTCATTCCATTACTTGAGGTGACCCCCGAACCCTTATACTTAGTGTGTTTATTTATTTAGTCAAAAACAGTCAAAAACTGTATGTGACGTATGGGGGAGAAAATCATCTTGCTAATAAAATAAAATATATGCTTCCTCACAAGCGACCCTCGCAGGCTCCTATCCGCTTGATTGGGTATTAGCGGAATTGGGCAAACACATGGCAGCACCTAGGTAGCACCAGCCTCGGCCTTGCAGAGCTGCCTGCTGTGGGTTACGCCACAGTTTCTGGCGACAAGAGGGGCACTTGAGTAAATGGCGTTGTCCAGGTGCAACGCATACGTGCCTCAATCACCATGCTCTTACGTCTCTCAGCTGAAGAAAGATGGTTGGGGTTAAAAGTGATGCGTATGGTTGAACGTGCGTATGGTTGGGTGTACCGTGCTCCAACACAAAGGTGAACATTCACGTCCAAGTAGGACCGAACCCTCAACCCTAATGTCCGATATTGCCTCCTGAGCTTTCACAATCTGGCCGTTGGGACCGCCTAGTAGAACCTAGTGAAAGCCTTTGTGTTGGGTCGTGCTCCACCGAGGGAGAGACACCTGAAGGTGGGCGGTCACCTCTCGTCTCGTCTCGTCTTGAGACTAACGAGCAACAGTTGACGCGCCCGGAAGCAGGAACACGCACTCACACTCTATCTTCCTGGTTCGATTCAAGTAGAATTTGGGTGGACAAGAACCGCGGCAACTTTCCATGGCGTGTCGTTCCAAAATTGTTCCGCCGCCAGCTTCATCATCTGCATCATTTTCTGATCCATGTAAGGGCGGAAAGGCCGAATAAATTGATACGTATGGAGGGAAATCGGATGAAGTGAAATAGAAGATTGAGAGAAATGTTGAAGAAAGAAGGAAAGGTGGAGTGAGAGAAAAGGGATGAAAGAAAGAGAAGAAAAGGCAAGAAAGAAAAAATTAAAGATTAAGAAGTAAGAAGTTCAAATAAAAAATTGATGCTATTTGAAATTGTCGAATTATGATTCTGATATAAAATTGTTTCAGTCGTAACTGTAGGAAAACTTCGAAACCGTTTTCTTATTTAAAAAAATGTTCTGATTCTTTGCTATATCACATTTTTAATGCTTCGTACTTAACTTTCCCAATGAAGGAGAATTATAAATTCTAGTATTTAATTGTAGATTTAATTGAACACACTGGAGGATTCACAAGGTCTAAATTTATTCTTTAAGCGTTTGCAGTACTTCCCTTTGCACCGCGTGAAGCACGGGACTCATTTGCAAACGATAACAATCAACAGTCCCAGAGGTGTGCGCCCTTCTAATGTTTTCCAAGGTACGTAAATAATACTGTATGGTACCTTAATGTATTCATGAAATTCTCCAACCCAAGATAGATTAGTTACATGATGTAATACAAAATCCACAAATTAGTACCCTACATCGCATATTGCAATGCACTGATTGATCTAGATTCAATTTCTTCTCGCAGTAAATCTTAGAGAGGGCAAATTACTTAAATTGATTCCGGAATTCAAAATGAATATAATGACGAACATGAAAATTATATTACACTTAAAATATAAAATACAACTCGTTGGTTATAAATTATATATTGGTCGGTCGGTTGGTTGGTTGGTTGGTTGGTTGGTTGGTTATAAATTATGATATGCCCTTTTTGAACGAAATAGTGATTATTGTCTTTTACGAAGTTGATGGAGTAGCTGACTATATTTTGATTCTTTTTATATTCCAAATATAGATCAAGCAACATGTGGTTATGATCATTTACTTGTAGAAAATAACATGCGCAATTTGTTTCGTGTTAACCGTGATATTCAGTACCGTGAGCTCATCATTACTCTTGTACAAAAGGCCGTGGGAAGTGAATAATTTCACAAGATAGACATAAAAAATCACAAGTAACTATTTTCCTTGTATCGCGCGTGCTACATCACCGTTATTCTTCTTACAATCTTAAAGTACAAATA
This sequence comes from Teleogryllus occipitalis, assembly GCA_011170035.1. NCBI lineage: Eukaryota > Metazoa > Arthropoda > Insecta > Orthoptera > Gryllidae > Teleogryllus > Teleogryllus occipitalis. Next base: position 5,145 of record BLKR01009491.1, on the reverse strand, counting down.
AGGAATGGATTCTGAGAACAACTCTGAGTAGTTTCTAGTTCCTTAAAGAGTACTTAACTCATTTTCGTGAAAACTGCACATAGCACATTCCCACTTTTGCAGGCGTAACGGCGAAACGTGAGATACCACTATCTCCTCCTGGACGCCTAGTGCCTGAATACCTGAAATGCTGTCAGTGTTGGCCCCTGAAAAGCCCTTTCCGCCCACTGTGCGAGGGGCTCCGGGCGCGCGGCGTGCTTCGCAAAGGGGCCGGATAAGCCGGCGTCTGTTTCTTTCCCTGCTCCTTAAAAACTTTTATCTGCGAGTCGAGATGCCGGCGCTTAATCCGGAGGGATTAACACGCCATAACGATCTGCATCCGCCTGGCGACGCCACGGGGGAGGGGGAGGGGAAATGGGGAGTGGGGAGGGCCTGGGGAAGTGCCTCTGGGACGACCGGAAGGCGCGGCTCCCAGTAGTCAAAATACAAACAGCCCGGGTTAGAAAGGGCTCTTCGTGGAACAGCCTGCATAATTGCTCTTGGGATGGAAAAATAAGTGAGTAAAAACACTTGAAGAAAGCGAATGGACGTGACATCGCTAGAAAGCTTTAGAAACTAGGAAAAATGTAAGTTTGGGTTTTCAAGTAAACTATTGATGTAGTATGGTTAAAGGTATTTTGAAGTATCAACACATTTCCGAATATTAAATTTAGGCATTTATTTATGTACTTGTTTATGAGTGCTTTGACTACGGAGGCCATAAAGCCCATGAGGGATATAGGTGTAAATGATAATGAGGTAAATTGTGATGGATAAATGAGAGATAAGGAAAGCGAGAATACCCGAGAGAAAACCTGCCGAACGTTCCCTTTGTGCACCACAAATTCCATACGGATTCATCGGAAATCAAACCCGAACATTTAAACTAGAAGTACATAAAAATGTGTGAATATATTTGCGTAAAATTTCTGAACTTTCGATACTGTAGTTGCTTAAATCTCAAATTTCACTTTTATCTGATTTATTATGTGTAATAATATTATGTTTCACTTAGCATATCATGAGAAAGTAACCAGAAACATGGTGATGCAAAATTCTGACCTCAAATTTTATGTTTTTTATTGAGAAACTCTATCACCATTGTGTGCACTTCGAAAAGCGAAAATTTGCATCATGTTATATTGAAAATAGATTTTATTACATGGGAGTTTTTTTTCTCCCTTTCAAAAATTCAAAATTTAAGTAGTATATGACTTAGTGTAGGGATCACAGAATTTTGAGAATGTGCACACAATTCACTTTTCCCCATAGCACGTCATACGCAGTTTTTAACTGTTTTTTGACGTAAAATAAATAAATAAATAAATAAATAAATAAATGTATTATTTAATTGCAATTGAACACACTTAAAGTACAATTTCAAATTTCAAACTTCAACTAGAGTTCTTATTTTACGTTTCTTTCTAATAAAATGTGTATTTGTAAGGTAAATCTAGAAGTAAGGTCTCTCTCTTTAGTAATTAGAAATTAGATAAAAATATAGGAGCATTTGAATATGATTGAAGAGTATGTGAAGAACACCATAATTCGTGAAAACCATCCACTTCAAGAAAATCATAAGAAATGACTGTTGGCCATGCAATCTCTAGGGACATTATTATACCAATAGAAGATAAATAAATATTTTGGAGTAGATGTTTTATAGGATGAGGGAATTACAATCAATGCTATTTCATTCCAATTTGCTAAGACGGAACAATACCGAAAAGATCTGGCGGAAATGACAGATTTTGTTCTCGTACCAAAACTCAAAACCAAAACAGGGGGAACCTCGAAAGACGTCCGTATCCGAGCGCCCAACCTCCAGTGGGGAGGAGTCTCCAGAGCTGATTCCACCGCTGGGGAGGTGAGCGCCTCGCCCGGAGCGATGGGGGGGGGGCGTCCGGCAACCGGATTACGGGACGACGTCGGCAGATTGCGCGCGCGCGCGGGGCCTCGACCTACTCGCCGCCGCCGCCGCCGCCGCGCTCGACCGCGCTCGGTCGACGTAACGCGGTTACCGGTAACTTCTTTAACCGGCGGCGGCGGAGCGGGCTTGGGCTTCCGGGGGCGCGCGGCCTCCGGCGCATCGGGCCCGCTCCGCGGTCAGGCCGGAGATGGGCAAGAACCGAGTGAGATGGAGGGGGCCAGGTGGGGCGGACCGGGGTGCGGTGGGGCAGTGGGGAGTGGGATGAGACGGGAGGAGTCCGTGTGGAACTGGTCGGAATGGAGCGGATGAGACGAGATGGGTCAGAGTTCCGGGATAGGTCGGAATGGGTGGGAAAGATAGGGATGGAATGGGGAATTGACTCGATGGGCCTCGATGGAATGGGGTTCGCACGGAACAGAACGAGACAGGATGGAACTGTATAGAATGGGATGGGACAGGATGTGATGGGATAGAGTAAAATGAGATGGAACGGGATGGGACAGTGTAGGATGAGAAAGAAAAAGACGGGATAAAATGAGGTGGAATGTGATGGCGTAATTAGTTGGTTATGAAATTTGTAAGTGGTTGGCGGAGGAGATGTTACTGTTTACGCCATTATCGTCTTCAGGATAAGAAGAAAAACTATTTATCTGATGGAAAATTAAGAGCGCGATGTGTCCAGTGAATTTAACATACGTTCTTACAGTGCAGACATCACAGATGATAAGGCCCCTGCGCTTCTTCAAGCGATTGAAGAATTATCTGTCTAGAAATATTTTTCATCTTCCCAATAAATGCTAGCGAAAACACTGGACCTCGTGTCCGGCACATCTAAATGTATTGGTAACATTCAAATTTCGCCTCGACAACATACACCACTTCTCTTCACTTAGAGAAGAAGGGTGTGACAGGTCTTTTTTTTGTTGTTGTTATTTAAGGTCGCATCAACATCTAAGGTCATTAGCGACCACTATTGCTGTTAACGGTATGGTAACTATGTGGATGAAACGATATGGTGATTGATGATAAGGGGTGAAAGGACGAACACAATACAACCATGCCCGAGGCGGGACTCGAACCCGCGACCCTTTGGTCCGAGATCACTACGACACTACTGCCTTAGCGATCTCGGCCACCGGGCCGGCTGACAGGTCTTTCCTCACTTGTTACAACCTACATGAATCTACACGAATCTCGCTAGAATACACAATATTTCACAAGCACACTATAGCTGAACATTCTATAATGTCTGTTCTCAAGCAAATGGCAATTCTGCAGGTTCATAATCTGAAACTTTTTAATTAGATGAACTTTTATTTGCAACGAATAGATGTCTTCTTAATTTGGGAATGTATATCACAAATTATCTTATACTACAGAAATATGATTATAAATAACTGTTTTTGAGAACTTCGTTAAAGAGAAATAGCTGTCTTATAAAGATTTTTCTTGTAAGGTTACAGCTCTCTCTTTTTGTAAAGCTAATATTATTTCGGAATTAAAAATTGCAGAATATTTGAAAACGGAATTCATGTTTTTTTCTGAAAGTTTAAAATAATACTTTTGCATTTGAAATGTCGAAAAATTTCAATAATGAAAATTTGATACTTATGCACAAAATACGAAGTAAATGCTTATTCAGACGCGAATACATCATCTTCTATTTTGTTTTCTGAGATTACTACCCTGTTTTACAAGAATGTGGTAAGAACAGAAAATTCGAAATTGTCTAAACGGGAAAACACATCGACTGGTTGCACGAGTTCAATTTAACGTTATCTCACGCTCTGTGTGGAAATTTTGTAATGCTACAAATCGGGTCAGGCTTTCCACAAAATGTGGTGCAGCGGTGTGGCCACAAATAGGTATATATATTTACCATCTAATGCTGGAGCATCGGTGGCGAATATTTGAGTAGACGCGGGGGCGCGAGTTTGCCGCTGCGTTGCCACATTTGCCAAAGAGCTTTCTCGTCATATTCCGTAAAATAGTAACAACGTTTACTATTTTCAAAGCCGCAACTCATATTATCATTTCATGTTCTATGAAGTTAGTGACAATATCGCTAAACTCCCCACATTTAGAATTTCCTGTTAGCACTAATTTCCACTCACTGCTAATTTTTATTTGTAAAATTGTTAGGACATGTACTGTAATGTATTAAACAATCGACAATTTCACATTTTATTTCACAAGATTATCGAGAGATCGTAGTGCCTCACTGTATCGTAATATTCATGGCTTTGCTAAATTATTAAATACATTTCGCCCCTCCACAAAATTGTTTAAACTTCTAAATGTTACTTGATTGATGACTGAGATGTTTCTCTACGGCTTCTAATGGCAAAGCAACATAGTATCAATGAACAGGTATGTTACAATTATTATAACGGAAACAACTGATGGTTAAGTACAGAAACAAAATTAAGTGTGAATGATTCAAGAATAAAATGATTATTAAAACGAATTTTGTAAGATAAGATGAAGGTTTAATTATAAATTCAGAATTAATAAAAATTTATTTCCTAAAGTAAATGTAGAAGTACTGATAGGAGCATTCAGAACTGGCTTCTTCGCCATAATTGTGCACCAAAACACCAGGTAAAGAGTTACAGGTATGCAACTTGGATAAAAGGAATGAAAAGAAAACTGCCCACCACGGTATCTGTGAGCTTTAAGGCAGAAGAACTAGATTAAAGGATTCGTTTGGATTTTTTCCTATTCGAATGGTTATGAATATTAGTCTTACAAACACAATTGTATCATATTATATTATAAATCTTCATTGAAGACGATATCTTCTCCCCCACAAGTTTCCTCCATGTGCCTTTGGATCGAAAACGAGTTGGTTCCAGCTCACCACCATGAAAGTCACCATGACATATTTGAGTGCTTTGTAAGAGCTTAGGGGTTTTCGGTAATTGTATCTCATCTGCACCTCAAAGATCATGACTTCTGCAGGTTGAGAGCGCTGTCAGCTGCTGCTTATTACGCGAGGCAGAGTCCTTATCAGGGTGCTGCCACGAGAGGTCCAGTTGAATTGACTGACCGATTGGTGTTTTCGGTCACGTCAACTGCTCACGTCATTAACTTCGTTAGGGTAGTGTGGTGGGTGGCGGCGGTGTTCGTTCCCCGCTGGAAAATGAGTTCCGGCTTTGCGAGGAACTTCAGCTGTTTCCCACCTGAAAGGGATCGCC
>BLKR01009490.1:85000-112861 GCA_011170035.1 Teleogryllus occipitalis | reverse complement strand
CACCTCTACATCCACCTCTACATCCACCTCTACATCCACCTCTACATCCACCTCTACATCCACCTCTACATCCACCTCTACCACCACCACTACATCCAACTCCATATCCAACTCTACATCCAACTCCACATCCAACTCCACCTCCACATCCAACTCCACCTCCACTTCCACCTCCACCTCCACATCCAACTCCACCTCCACATCCAACTCCTCATTTACCTCCACCGAATCCTCATCTAACTCCCATCCCCAATAAGTCTCATCTGCCGGGATTTCTCAAGGCAACAAATATTGCCAATTCATTGTCTTTCACCGGAAGGTCATAGAATGGGACTCCCAAAGGTGGCAGATTTTCGACACTAGTTACATAGCGATGTGGAATTCAGCTCGCTTCTGGTGAAGAAATATAGCGAACGACTGCTCCGATCCGTGGTTTCTCCGATCAATATTTGGCAAATGACTTTTGTCTAAATGTATCAGGTTCAGGCTTTGTCTAAATAAATCAAAATCAAATCAAAAATGGCTTCAAATGGGTAAAAAAAATTAATCGATCCGAAACTGCTAAAAATAGTGAATTAAAGAGCGCCAGTGCAGTACATTAACAACCAAGACACGGATCGCGCGCTATCTTTCATTCTTCCCTCCTTATCCCTTTTATAAACACACACTTGCATGCAATGCACTACCATACACGTCGAGAGCTTAAAGCTTCTCCCAGCAGTAGTGCCCCTCTGCCTGACCTCACGATGCACCGGAGAAAGAACATCGCCACCTCCCAGAATACAATATACACTCCATTTACGGTACTAATAATCATGACAGCCGATCTGCCTGAAAACCCAAACTAATCAATCGTTCTCCCCCCCCCCCCGCCCCGATCGATCTTCTTCTCCACTTCCACCTCCATCGCCGCCACGCCCCGAGAACACCACAAATGCTTCTGCCTCCACCTGAGTCAAGAGCTTTGCTGCCGCGACGATCTTCGTCACCCCATTATATTGGCACTCTCTGTTATGTGGCCTCTGTTTCTGCCTCTCACCGCGGGCGACTCCGTCACTGCTTGTCGCGAACATTTCCGTTTCCACCGTCGCCTCCACCGCCCTCCCGCTCGCCCGCGCGCGCCGCGTCTTCCTCTCACCGCGCTCGCTCGCCCAGGGCGACCCGGGCGATGGCGAGGCGCCGCGCGGCGACTTCCGCGCGGCAGCCAGAGGTGGAAGCCGAGAGGACACTACTGACGCGATCCAATTAGCGGAGACCAGCTCCTTGCACAAAGGACGGGCCAGCCGGCCACTTAGATCCCCGGGCCCGCGGCCTAGAGGACGTCGTGGATCAGCCGCCTAGTTCACTGGCTACTGTCTAGTTGCCCGATGTTCGCATTTCCAGTAGGTCTGCTGGATTCGTCGGCAATATTTCAGATGGGTCCTAGCACACTGGGAGCTAGTCAAAGATTTTCCGCGGGATTGGGGCAATGAATATAGACGATTTTAAAGAACTGGTAGAACATTTACATTTAAAAATCAATGATACCGATCAGTGTGATTTTGTGCTTAATTAAAATCTGTACGTATTTTAACAACAGTTAAGCTTCATACGCAGCCATTATACGGTAATAAGGGAAGATTTGCGTTCTAATTGTATACAATATAATGAGAAAATCGTTTATAAATGTGTTTATTATCATTAATAATATTATATCTAAAATAAATTTTATAATAATATTAATAACAACAACAACAATAATAATAATAATAATAATAATAATAATAATAATAATAATAATAATAATGTGAATAATATTAGCTCAACTCTGCAAATAACGATATGTATGCCAATAGTTTATTAGTCGCCTACCAATGCTTTATTGGACATTATACTTATGTTACATGCTTTCGTGCGGCAGCAACTCCTGCAAGTATCATGCCACATTAATATTATTTGGGACGCTGAAGAGGAGGAGAAGAAGAAGAAGCAAGCACTTTTGACTTGTTTATGAAGCCACGATAATAATAGTATTGATAATAATATTAATAATATTTATAATAATATTAATAATAATAATTATTGTTAATATTATTATTAATAATAATAATAATAATAATAATAATAATAATAATAATAATAATAATAATAATAATAATAATAAATAAAAGAATAGTTACAATAAATGAATGAAAGACGATATGAAGACAGTTGCGAAATCATTGTTCATACCTGACTGAAACCAAACACCAAGAAGTCTATCAATCCTGATTTGAACGAGCAAAGAATAGGAGTGACGTAGATCCGATAACTTGTTTTTCTCATCACCTCGTTTACGATAGGAAAATGTACTCTACCAATTTCTGTACAATGCTCTACTTGCCTCTATTGTTGTATAGTGAATTTATTGCCTATAAACACACACCAGGTCCACTATCACGCTTGCAAAGAAATAAACGTAAATCATTAATAAAAACTCAATCATTTACACTTGTAAGCAACGTAAGTAATACACTTGTAACATAACACATTAATATACATGCAACATTAACACACTGATTTGGATGCTTCAGTAAAATTTTCCGAATAATTTTAGTTTGTTAATCATTGTGAGAAAACTCATGTTGATTCATAAAACACAGTAATGTTATACGTGAAACAAGATCGAAAAGTGCAATATTATTTATTACTTGACGGATTTTTTGGCAAAAAAGAACAAAAAATGTGCAGTCATTCACTACTTCTCATCTCACTATTTTTTGTTATCACCAATATATCATTTGTAGGCCAATGCAAAACATTAATTTTACTTCACGTAATTAGTAAAGGGAAAGCATTGTAATCCTCTGGTAATGGTCAAATTTTCGACTGAAAAACACTTATTGTCGGGTCCTGGTAACTAAAAGCGGATGAATCTCATTCTAATATGAAGTAAATTACTTCCTCGAAGACATGGTGTAGTCAGGATCCATGTTTTGTAGGTCCTTGGTATCCAAAAATCGATTGAGAGCAAAACGTGTCTGTGTCTGCCTGTCTGTGGGTCGGTCGGTCCGTCCGTCGTCCATCCTTCAGTCCGTCCATCTCACCTATCCGCCTGTCGATGGTCAACGGCTTAAACGGTTCAGACAATTTTTTTTCCAAAACTGATATTCGCCAATCTATCTGAACGAACCGAAGGCTCTGTGAGTTTAAAAATATTTGGATTAGGGGGAATACTTCACATGAAGCCTCAACGTATTCAAATTCTGTCATCAATGCAAAATTGTTTTTAAACTTTAGTCTCAGATAGCGTAGAGTTCGCTTAAAAGAATAGTGCACGTCTGAATTTTGTTTAGGTCTTTGCAGAAGTTCAGCATATTCTCGGCGTCTTCCTATAACTACGATATTAAGGATAAGGACTTGTTTTCTTAAAGAAATCGTTTGTTCAAAGACATTTTGAAATAAGTTCATGTTCAAGTTTTCAAAAATATAAATAGTTTTTTAGCAACTTTGCGTTAATTAGACGATTTTTGAAGAATTTTCCTAATACGGCTCCAAATTTTCTCTGCAAGTTCTTTCCTCGTATGTATCAAAAGACGTAAAAAAGTTATACTGGTCGCATTTTCGGCCAACTCTTTCTATTTTCGAAAAATGCAAACACAATTAACACTGCAAAAGTACAATATTGAAGATGTTTTGTCTAAATAAAATTTGTTCTAAAAATCAGATGTTCAAAAAATATTATGTGAAATTAAAAAAAAACAAGTGGTTTTGCGTAATTTCTGCTTGAAATTAATAGAATTTATAAAAATTTAAAAAATGCCTTCAAGTTTATATTTTAATACTTTTCCACGGAGGTCGTCTATTAAAAAATGGCTGATGCCCCATTTTCGTTAATTTTGGAAAATTGCATTTGTTAAAAGTAATGGGAGAGTCCGTTAATTTTTTAATCGTGAATATGGCCGAGCGACTATATGATGTAGCGGTAACGCTCATGGCGAGTTAACGCCATCGACTTGAGTTTCGAATCGTGGCAGGGAGAAATGGTTTTTGCTGGTTGGATCACTTTTAAAGGTTCATGTAGTAGTACAATTTGCGGAACCTTTAAAAATAATGCGAAAGGGAAGAGTTCAAGACCTGTAATTTACGAATTTTGTGCTAAAAATGTATGAGTAACTGTCATTCTCAAGCCATTAACATGATGCACACGTGCAACAGCCATTGTAGATCTGACTACTGTAACTTTTGCCTTTATAAAAAAAATACTATTGTTTCTTAATACTCCCCTTTATTCTAAAATTTAGAAATAAGATATGCGAATTTTACGTGGCAATAGCTTTTGCTCTTATCGTTAAAATTAAGACGTTCAATACTAAATTAAAACATTTTACATTGTACTTCAAGATATCCAAACAAAAATAATATCTTTAAACATTAACGGACGTAATAAATACTTTCTCACACTGATCCTAGGGAGCTCAACTGAGAGTGTCTCGTTTTCCAATATAAGCACCATGGCACCAGTCATTTTCCACAAAGTTATCATAAACAAAACTCCAGGCAGACTGCGAGAAATACAAGTAAACGAAATTAATTTAACTCAGTAATATACCTGCCATGCAATGTAATCAAGGTGTACAACTTTTTACTTTTATAGTAGAATTCAATTTGCATTCTGCTCATTTTGCTTCAATGGTAATTTGTAAACTGATCCACGTACATACACATAAAAAGTACTAATATCTAATTAATAAAAATTTACAACCCTTTTAATGTAAACTTTTTCTTTTTAACAATTAATTTAATACTTAATTAAAACATATTTTAATTAATATTAACCATCTAAAAAATGAAACAATATCCATTGCGGTTGTTTAATTATTTGTGAGAAAATGTTAACCTGATGACCTCAACCGTACATTATATCAAATTGTTTTTCATAATTTAGAAACCTACATCACAAAACTAATATCACTCCAATATACTCCTTCAACACACAGGAATTTCAACATGAGCAAACCATGTCTAATAACTTAAAAAGCAGTTAGCAATTCTAAAACGATTGTGTGTCCTTGCACAGCATGAAATGTATTTTGTCGTTTTTTCACGAGTATAATGGGAACAGCATTTTCCTTAGGTGGTAAATGAAGTCTAGAAATATTAAAAAAACAAGAATAAAATATTTTGGTGTTAAGTTGCAATGCAAGGGATGGTAAGAGACGTTGCGAGACAAAGCACGGATGAATAGCGAGCATTTCCTATATTATTGTCCGATTTACTATTGAATGTTTTATTAATTTATCAAAAAAGTTAAAAAGTGTATGTGACGTATGGGTGGAGAAGTGCAAGAAGCACTTTGTTAAGGTCAGTACTAAAAAAATCGTCAACTCAAGTTTTTTCCTAATAAAATATAATTACATATATACTTTCAATTAGTTACTTCCTATGAAATAATTATCGGGAAAACAGATCTGAAGCACATTCTCGTTCTTAGCGCTCCAGATCTAAAAAAACCTTTAGTTCCCTCTAGTTATCCTCCAATTCAAAACAAGATAAGCTCTTTATTCTCGTGTTGAGTTACCTTTCAAGCAACTAAAACTTTACCCCTTCGCTGCTTTTACTGAACATATAAATAATTCGGGTTTCAAGGCGAAAGCCATGTACCAAATGAACTTCATTAAAGAATGACGTCGCAATTTTGTATCAAGAGAGAGGATAGGGAATTCGCTTTACACATATTGAAGGGAGGCTCCACTCTTCAAATTAGTAGACACTCTACTCAATTACGAAGTTCAATAGAAGCTCTATTGTCTCGTTCCTGTCGCTTAACGATTTAGCGAACAATCAAACGTTGGGATTCAGTAAAGGGTACATCACCTTTTACTATCCATTCTAATATATATCGTTTCTATACTACTGTAACATTATTGCACTCATATTAATATTTCCGTCGTATACATTTTTTTCAATTATTTCTACTGCATCTAAATTTAAGTGAATTATTACTTATTATCAATGACATCAAAATAAAATTATTAATACGTAAATAATTTCATAATGAAATAAACATTTCTTTTTGAGACACGTGCTCTAAAGAATTACGCAGAAATTCGTCGCATGCAAGGCGTTTTTTAAGGGGGAAAACTATACTCGTAGAAATGTTATCCATTTAGCAACACATTGGTATGAAGTATCATTGTAAATAAGTGACGCTAAGATTTTTAATTTTCGTTGTTACTTCTACTAATATTCGATATTGTAGAAAATTGTGACCTTCATTTTAATAATTGAATCCATGAATGCATTTTTGGTGACGGGAAAATTCGGATATTAACTGCATTCTGAATCTGCAATTTAGAATCTACTCGAGTATGAAGACGCGTTTTTTTATCACAATAGATAATCCGTAACACTCAAGTCAAACGGGGGGGGGAGGGCTTGACGAAACCACGGTTTCCAATATTTTTTCTTATATTGTTTCTAGAATGCTGATTGTTAATAAATTCTTGCCTGATTGTCTTAAAATTAAAGATACTGAAAATCAATAGAATTTATTAACAGTCAATCAACATACTGAAAATCAACAGAATATTTTTTTCTCTTTCACAGAAACCAGGCAATCACAATTTATTATTACACCAAGAGAAACAATAACTAAATATTTCATTGTTATATTATAGTTCGTATTGCTTATACTGTAAGAAAACCTAATGTGAAGATCCGAAGAAAATTTTCTATGGATTTACTAAGTTGAAATTGAGAACTTTTGTCATAGTCTGCACACAGGTGGAGTTTGTGCTTCCTAATATATTTTTCGGAAAGTTATAATGAAAATATCCAATACTTACAACAATTATTATATTTTTATTGAGTACATATTGTAGATTTAAAGAAAATATTTGTATAAAGAAGTCAATTACGGATTATTTATAAATCAGATTTGCAATAAAAGTTGTTAGTAGAGTAACTAATAAAAGGAATATGGTGACTAACACAAAAGGTAAATGCGACAGAGATGATACGCAAAATATTATATATAAATTGAATGTAAATAATGTCTTACTTCTAACATTGGACAATTTAAGAAAAACGAAACAAATATGAAATTCCAAATAGGCAACATTTTCTATCTAATCACAAAATCTGAAACTGAATTTTCAAACGTCAAAACCTTAAAACGTGAGAAGCGGAAGTATCACGGTTGGTAGCAGAAAAACTTGTGTTTTCAAACAACAAAATGTTGCAACACTCACGTGGAATCTAATGTTTCTTCTAAATTGAACCTCAGTGTTCTGTTCATTTTTTATAAAAAGGAAGTTTTTTTCAAAATAGAAAATTGAAGTAACAATTTCAAAATTTTAATTTGTAAAAAGAAAGCTCCATAAATTTGGCGCATCTTCCCTCCCCTCACACGCCGTAATTCTTCCAAAGGACACCCCCTCCACTTCTCTCAGTTCCATTTCATTGCATCCGTTGCTGGAAGACGTGGCCTGACACGGATGGTATATAGCTTCCTGATGATTCAAACATAAAGAAATAAAAGTAAAAACAGAAAATTGATAGTATTGTAATGGTGGTTGATTATTGTTTTAGCCTGAAGATGGGCAGAATCAGTGCCAGAAACGTCGCATTATTTTTTATGATTTAAATGTGATTGCATTCGGAAACATGCAATTGAAAATTAAAGCTAGATGAAATAGAGTGTTTAAAACAATTGAAGCATCTTGTAAATAGTACGAATATTAACGGTTTTTATAATTTAATGTCTGTCAAAAAATTGAATCCCAAAAGAAAATGAGATATAAGTGTAACAATTTAAAGAAAAAGTAATGTTTGTGTGATCGAATTCATTCTAATAGAATATAATCTATAGAGAAGCACTTGCAAAAGCGCACGTATCTTCTTTTGTGAAATATGCTTCGCAGTATCGTCAACTATTTCAACAATACAGAGTTATCGTACTATGAAGGAGTTTCATTAATTCATTCAAAGAACCGCTTAAAAATTGGTCTGCAGAAACGAAAAGCAACATGAACGGAAGACTGAAGACACATTTTCGGTGTCCTGGAACTCCAAAACCAATAATTACATCCGCGAGTGCACTATGGAGTGTTTTTTCTGCGTATGCAATAAACAATTATTATCGAATAATACGTCTACAAGCAGACGTTACATAATATGAGCTTCCAAAAACTAATTAAAAATGAAATCAAGTTAATTAACAGAAACAACACTTATTTACTTCTAGCAATTAATGAGATAGCAGTAATAATTACAAAATATTGTGAAATAGTAACACGTCTAGAGCTTACTATTACTCACTAATTTCTTACCTTAACTAGTATCGCGCACTAAAGAATCGTGCCCTAACTCATAGCTCAAATGATACTTGTACTAAACTGGCATTCAATTATTAATCAGATGTATTAAAAATTATATCACAAAACTAGGGAAGAATAAGTACATTGCTATTTAAATACAATGTATAACCAGGTATACACAATTTTAGGTATTGATGGTCTAAAACGCATCGAAAATTCGATTTCATGCCCGTTATTTTCGATTAAATTATAATAAAACAAAAAAATCTTCCTAAAATCTTCACTGTAATGAACATAATAAGTATGAGTTCGAATATGTGCGAAATTTAAATGTGTTTATACTAGTGGCCTGCAGCAGCCAAAATGCTACTGAATAATAGCGCATTTCAATAAAAGCATTTTTAAAATATGACACGCACGCTGTTCAAGAACAAGTAAATTACTGTTGTATAACCCTGCAATAAATTAATGATTTTAACAGAAACGTCTACACGCATATTGCAATAACACCATATACGTAGTACAATAATTACATACCAGTAGAGTACAGTAAGATAGTTATTTACGTACCAATAATATAAAAAAATGTTTTCCTGTAACGCAACATGTGAATAACAAATATTTAATGGCGCACGCACTATTCCTTAAAGCCTTCCTGTCATATTGCGTCGGTTATGTCGTAAGCGGAGAAGCTCCGAGTATGAGAATTCAGTCGATTAACCTGTCTGAGAACAGGCGGAATATCACAATAAAATACTTACATTCTTCAATCGAAATCGAAACCGTTTCATTGTCTTTGAATTTTCCTCGGAGTTTCTGAGTTTCTAACGATACATAAGACACCTCTCACATGGCCCGAGGCTGCATAGTTTTCTTTCAATTCATCTTTTTTTAGAAACTACTAATACAGATTTTTCGTATAGAACACAATTTTTGTATCCACTTACATTGTTTTAATTGGTTCTACTAATACTGCGGATAATAGCAGACTTGGTGATGTAGAACAGGTCATAGAGTACACATGTCTGTATTAAAAAATAAGAAATCTAAGACACGCCGTGTATGTTGCTACATCAATCAAATACAATAAACCCCGTCGTGAGAATCAAAAACATGAGTGAACAACTCGCCTTTATCTCCCGTACAGGAACTCACACAGATGCAAGTTTAGTCCCTATCAAAGCGCTCCACGTTTTGCTACTTCCAACACATTCTCCGCAATAAATGTCCCTTGCGAATATCTCGAAGCAACGGAACATCCCAGAGAGCCATACTGGACGTCCTTCTCCTTTCCAATTTAAGCTTTTAGACGCAGCATAGCTGGTACCTGAATAGATTAAACGGAGCATCTGTCCGCGGGATGATTTATGGCGGCTTCTGTCGCGTCAGGCAGCGCCTTTACCCCCTGGCTCTGCACCCACCTGCCCCTCCCTCGTCCTCCCCTTCCTCCCCACCCACTGTACACTCCCCTCGTGGAGGCTCTTGGGGACCTTTGGGAGCAGGACAAGATGTGAATGCGCCACGTCTTGCTTAAACACGACCACGCGAGTTCTGAACCCTGGCAATGTCTTCATTCAACAGTGCACTGGAAATATTAGTTCCAGAAAAGGGGACCAAAACTCTATTTATTATTTCATTTAATTACGATAAAAACATACTAAAACGTATACTGACATAGAAGCAAGACTTACAAACCGGTTGAGATGACCTATCCTGTTGCCTCTCTAGAAACGTTGCCCAGGAGACCTTAGGTTTCGAGTCTCCTCTGGCTATATTGCTGGATCGAATTGAACCACTTATAGAAAATAGGCTGCTCTGCGTAGATTTACTTATCAATATGGCTGTGAATGTCAGATCAGTACTCTAACAATATGTCTCATGGACCATTGACCTTGCCTTCCTCTCCCTCGACCCCACCTTTTCTCTTACACGCTCTCTCTCTCTCTCTCTCTCTCTCTCTCTCTCTCTCTCTCTCTCTCTCTCTCACACACACACACACAAACACACACACACACACACACTACACTACTTCATATGTCCGAATATCAGTCAAGATCTTAGAGGTTGTCTCGGATGGTACGATATCTGGAGGAGTTACCTCACGGGAGATAACCCACAAACCGAAGTAGAGGTAGGTATTCGCCGGACCTTACGTTTAAGCGCAAAGGAGGAACACCTCCACCACACGGGATATAAAATGCACAATGTTTTTGGAACTACTTACCCAAGTAGTTGATGCACCCGGTATGAATATATGCTCACACATGCATTCTTTCCAGAAGTACAATCTAGACAAATTTCTTTGCGTCCCGAAAACCCGTCTGTAATATTTAAATGAATTACACAGGCACCCAAAATAAAAAGGTCAGATTGAAAGACTTGAAAAATGTTTATCTATGTACGTGGACGTATGGAATCTGAATGTGAATCCAGACCATTATTTTGTGTGCCTGGTTATTAATAAAGGAAGCAACGAGCATTTTTGGTAACGTTTGATAACAAAAAATATTTCCTTCCATGTAATCCATATAACTAATTTCAAATAAATTGACGAAAAACTAAGATTATTTAGTTATCCAAGGAGACTGAAAAAATACAAAAATAATGAGTTTCTGTTGTGTCTTAATATGCAAATATTTATGTTAGTCAGCAATTTGTTAGTAATGATACTACGAGTAAATTCTCGTACTCATACTCGTAAATGTATTAATGTTGATATTTTGTAGTCAGATATCGTGACTGACTCGTAAATCCATTTATGCTGTAATAACAGACATCAGCTTTGGAAGAAATTATGACCTCTTCCTTGAAGTCAGTGTTATCAAAATTCACAGATTCAAAGTAAACAGGCTAGGAAATGGTAATATCTCAAACTCAATATAGAGAAGCTTCTAGGACTCACGTGGGTGGCATTTGCTTGTTATTTGTACGATTTTTCCTGAAGTCCCGTGTTGCACATTTTTCTCCGGAATAGTATGCTATGATGCAGATTGGAATGTGCAGTGGCAAACGTCGCGCGAAGAGTTGCATGAAGGCTGACTGAACTAGAATTCTGAATTCGTAAGAGAAGGAACTTAATTTGGTCTTCAAATCATCTTGGATTCTTAAATGGATTGTGCTGTTGTTTAGTTGAAGTGGAAGGGAACTGAAACAGTTTTACCGTCTGTAGCCAATAATTTAGTATTACGAAACCTTTTTGAAACACCTACTAGCATACTATTTCTTGTTTCGTTTTTGCAAAGAATATTAATTACCATTAGTACTGTTATTTCGCTTTTAAAATAAGAGGGTACGTCGTTTACATGCGGAAAGAAGAGGATAAACCCCAAAATTGATTGCTGTGGTACCCCCATGATCAATTGCCAGTGAACATGCTAATGAAATTGTCATTGATAAGTAAATAATGTATTGACAAGAAAAGTTCCAAATATTTATTTATAGACAGTCTATAAATAAATATTTGGAAGACATGTCTATAAATAAATATTTGGAACTTTTCTTGTCAATCGTTACTAACAGACAGCCTATCGCTAGCTTCTATAAGTAAATAATGTACTTTTATTCTCGTTAGATGTATCTGCACTTTGAGATAGATGTTGAAGGCACGAAAATATATATTGTATGTAATTTTTGACGTTGCCCTACATTAAAGTTTAAAGCAAAATTCTACCGTCAATGATGTTCAATACTTTTGGAAGATACAAAAAATGCCAATTCATCTTGAACAGTGTATAAAGCGACATTTTTGGGAAAAACAATTTTTTCGGTATGTTTTCATTTTCCAAACACATGTTGTTAGTCTGAAAACGATATGTTTTCCCAGAGAAGTTGACTTTCTTTTACAGAACATGATTACTACAAAATCTTCATTACGGGAGAGAAAACTGACAAAATTGAAGTTGACACATAATTTCGTATTTAATTTTTGTTGCTTTTCTTTATCGTAATGTGGGCTGTTTTCAAAATATTTGAAAATCGTTCACTGCATAAGAACGTATGTGAGCACTTAGAGGGGGTACGTGCAGACGCACAATTTTCTAACAAATAATCCGGCAATACTTCTCATATTTAACCTGCTTTTAGCGTATTATTGCATTAAAAAAAATTTTGTCTCCTTCCGGCAGTCATGAGTTGTCGATATAAGGATGCGACATAATGCCTATGATATTTTCTTTTCAAACAATCAGATTACCGCATTTGAAATGCTTCCAAATCAAACTATTTTTTACACATTCTCAGCGTTTAATTTTGGGTATCATGTAACATAGTGACGAACTGATGGATTTTGCTTTATTTTAATGAAACCTTTACTAACACAGCTTTTCAAATACATATAAGTCACATTTTCTTGAAAATCTCACAGCGAAAGGTTTTCACTTTCTCCAATATAATCTCTAATATCTCTAATATATGAAACCAGAATAACTGCAATTCAGTACGTCAAGAAACCTTTTTACATGTCCTCCATGAATGAAGCACCTTTTTCTAAAAGTTGTTTCGCTCATATACATGGAAAGTTTCTTAAAAGCAGTTTCATATATTAGTAATAGACTTTTGGTCTTCAATATTAACACTAATCTGTTCTTTTATTATATCTCCGTAACTTGCAGCAACATAGAAAGATAAGACAGAAACATAAGAAGAAATTGGTTTATTGCAGCAAAACATATCCCAAGGGAAAAAGTGAGAAAGAGAGGTAAAAAAGGAAAGGAAACCGAGATATAACTTTGTCACTTCCCTCCGCAAACTTGGGGCTCTTCAGGTAGTTCTAAAATGATTATTTCTTGCGTGAAGCTACTAGAAGTAGAGTGTATCTTCAAGTGCTGAGAAGGTTCCCAGCAGATTTTCAGGAAGATATAAATTAGTAACGACCTTGTACCACCAATACCGCTCCGTAGGGAATCGAGCAGGGGAGCCCTTGAGTAGAGTTAAGTCGAGAAGCCAGAGCCTATCCCGCCATCATTTATGGGCACACAACCTCGGAGTTCTAGCCTTTCAAGTTGGGAATAATTACATGCATTGCAGTGTAGCGCGACTAGCTTCACGTTCAAGTAGTGCTGTAGACCTCCCTGAGCTGTGACAGGCCTTGTCCATTAAACAGGTCACAACAAACTTCCTACTGTGGCTACAAATCCCTTTACGCAGAGGCATCTAACTTTCCAACTCTCCTAAGTGCACGGAATGTCACACAACTAAAGGAAAGGTGTTATACTTAACTTGGGGTTTCTACAAAGTAAGCTGGCACCCGAAACGTCATCAAGGCGGAAATAGAGGTAAACTCCAGGACACGAAAGCCAAAAACATTCTAGAAACCACAACAAATACATGTGCACGAGACACAATACCAGCGTCCACGTCTCATTTTAAGAACTTATTTTTATGCAAATGTGTCGAATGAGCAGCGTTCAAACCCTGAAAATTACAACTTTCAGTTTCTTTTCAAGACTACAATGTATTTCTACAGACAGTTAATGACATTCAATGAACGCTAGGACGTAACTAACGTACAAGAATGACTAGGTTTAGGTATGGATAGGGACTTGAAAAGACAAACGTAATTAGTAAGATTCTAATGGTGTGTGTCCATAAGAGTTCTACACGAAACCAGCCTGTAAGAGTACAAAAATAAATTTTGAATGTTTCATTTTAAAATGTTACCCTACATTAAAGTTTAAGTTCATATTAACCACAAAACAAATGGAAGACAAGTCAAGAAAAGAGCAGCGAATAGCCCAATAAAACATTTTTTACATACCTACACTCAAATAAACGTGTTTGATAATATTGTCAGATCCTACGAAATAAATTTTTAAGACGATAATACAAATAGTTTTTATCTACATGTCGAAAATATAGACTCAGGCCAATTAAACTGAGAGTGCACATAAATTTCTAAGAATAATCTTTATTCTAATACAAGATATACAACGAATAATATGAAAAATAAGAAAATCAGAAACTTCTACAAAAAAGGATAGTACGGATTGCTTCAATTGCAAACGACCGCGATGGCTGGGACAACAGTTATGAAAACAAAAAAAAAAAAGTCATCGGGGAAGAACACTTGGGATAGTACCCGGTAGGAGAGAGGAACGTACGAAGACCCAAAATATGGTGGGAAAATATGGTTCGAAATAACTAGAACGAATGAATTTATATTTTGACTGAAAAAACAGAAATATTTCGCGTTTTTCTCCTAATCTCATACTGCGTCTAACGAATAAATTAAACCCAGTGCGTCACTGCTTAGAACGGTGCTGGTGTCATGCGAAAGCAACACTAAGGAAGAGTCCGCTCGAGATTACATATTTCCTATTCACGTTTGGATTATGAAACTATCTTTTTTATGTTCTTGGTATGTAAATAAATGTAATACTCAAATACTATATTATTGCAATATTTGCAAAGACTATTTTCGTTAAAATATTTAATTTATTGCTGTGTTTTATGATTATTTTATTTGTTGTTCTTGGGCAGTTTTGCATGCTTTTTTGGAAAAATCTTTTTTTTTGGTTTTGTTCAGCAGTATTTTTTCTTCTGCAGGATACTAGTTAGTTATAATTTCCCAGGAAAAGCCAAACATGGTGCTCGTAAACGGATACAAAAGTTGCCATTCGTAAATCCAATTTTTAAATAATCCGAACACGATTGCCGTCGGAAAGCTTCCTGATTCTCTCACCGTCAGTGGTGAGGTCTAAAAGATAAAATACATAGACCCATAGACTGAAAGGTCAGAATAAATGCATCACAAAGCCGAAAAGTATATCACGAAATTTAACTGAATTATAAGCTTGGACATTTTGAAATGAGATTATGACGGTCACTTAGGTTTTGTCGCAGGCATTAATTGAAGCCGTAATGGATAATCAGACGTGGCTTTATACAATACGAATTCCTATTTACATCTCCAAATGAGAGTAACGAAATTAAGCATGCTGAACAGCGTTTTATAGAGGAAAAAATAACTGAGGCATGTATTCTATTTAGGAAATGAGGCACATTCGTATTAATTTTCAATAATTAACTCTCTGGTAATGATAATATGTAAAGGACAAGTGCCCTTTTGCGATATAAATTTCAATTCAAGTGTATTTTCAGAGTCAACATATTTTATTCTAAAATTCACAGCACGCAATAAAATATAAAAATAACATTATTGTTATAGGTTTCTGTGATCTTTCCAAATAAACGTTTAAAGAACTTTTTTTGTTTTGAATATTAGTTATAACAATGTTTCAGCGATACAATATATTTGTTCAGTCGATGGTCTATGAATGATTAGTACAGACGTGTTTTTTTCTTAATGACACGGAAACCAAAGTCTTTTTAAGCTTGACGAATATTGTAACTTTTGAGCAACATGCCACGAACCACTAAAATTCTAAATTTGAGGCAAGATGACAAAGGACAATGATCCACAAGATCCGTATGGGCTCGTTTGCTTTTTTACCATTTTAGTTTATTCTATACGTAATACAGGAAATGTGTTGAAATGTTGTAAAAATTGATTTTGAAATTCTGACACCTGTCCTGGTACATAAACAATAAGTTTTTCAAAAAGCCTGTCCGTCTATTAACAACTAGCGTATACGCTAGAGATTTTCAGCCCTTTGTTGCATCAACCTCCTATACGCCATATATACCTGGCTATACGCCATATAACATAATCAATAAGCACTTAAATGAATTAAGGGTAACAAATTGGATAAAGAATATGAACAACAATTTACAAAAATGGATATTTGATCGAATTTGTAAATTGCTTTTTTGTTATATTTTGCTGGTATGTTTACATATTTTATTAAATATTTTAATTCGACCCTAACATGCAATTTTTCATGCATTTGTAGTTTTTTAGGGGTATTTGAAAAATTTGCTTCGTAATCACTTATAGTACCTGAAGTGGTAAAACTATTAGTTTTACAATATTTCGTACAAAAAATATCACTTTAACCACACATCAAATCTGCGTTAACGGTAACGTGAATTACTCCAAAACCTTGTATTTATTTTTATGTATAAACTACTTGTATTTATTAAAATTCTTTATTATTTTTTTTTATTTTCACTATTAGTATTAACTTTATTTATTCTACAATTAAACAAGTATTCGGAAACAAAACCCCACGTTCTAATTACACGAGAGTTTTTTTTACGTTCTGTGTATTGGAGAAATCCTTTAATGTTGTTAATATTTTTAGTCGAAGTCAGTCATTGCCTTCAATGCCTTCGGACAGGGGCTCGGCGCCGTAATATCCTCTGTATACTCAGACGGTTACCTACCGAGGAACCCGCGGTGTCTTGAGTTGCTTAACTTTTGTGACTTCACGGAAAGTAGTTAAGCAATTTGAGTAGCGACGCCGACAGATCTCATTGCTGGTTTTGATTTATATTAATGGGAATGATATGCAATTCTAAAGATAATTTGTAATTCGTTATTCAAAATTTGAGTTTAAAACATGCACACCATTATCAACTTCATTATAATCTTCATCTTGATTATGCCATTCAGTCGCCCGCTGAGCATTCGGGTATTCATCTACAATCGACCCCAATATATTCATTCTTCCCCCTTCAAAATTCCATCAGCCCTTATGGTCAACAACAAAAACAACAACAACAAATACTGACCAAGTTTGGATACCCTGGTACAAACCACGCAGAGGAGATTTTTTCTGGAAATACCATTGCTTGATACGTAATTTTCTTCACATTGTGCCAATTTTTCAAAAATACCTCAAAAATAGTTGCTCTAAAATTTCTTGAGTTATTTTCCTTAAACTTTTGATAATGTAGAGTACAATACATTAAATAGCATGACATCATTGCAATTTTCCCATTTCTTGCAAAGAGAATCAAATACTGAAAATTCAATACATTTTTAATTTCAAAACATTGTCAAATGATTTATCGCTGTATTTTGATCTACCCATTGCAAACGAAAAACTACATAACTGCATTCCACAAGATTTCCGAAATAATAACATCCACAGTGAGACATTTCAGGAGTAAAAGATCAACTCATCATAATCATCAACATAATCAATTTTTTAACATTTCTAAAAATTCTTTTACGATTTCGTCTTCAAAGTCAGGATATTCGTGGTAAGCGTTTTCAGCAATTTTTAAATTTAGACTCAACATTCATCTCGCCGACATTAAATGCATTGTACCGGAGGAAGAGATGACTCGCGATGTTTCTGATAGAGTATTGTTATTCGCATATCAATTTTCTCCATTCACTAATGAGCTTTGCGTAAAATGAATCCATAACCATTCACTAATTGTTTCGTAGTATGTATCAAAAAGCGTAAATATTCTCAATGGTGATATTTATCACTACGTTTATTGATTTATCTTATCGAAGCATTTCCTTACCAAAGTATTTTGTTTCTTGATTTATTTAATGTCAAAAACATAAACTCTGTCTGACTACCGTTGGGGAGAAGTGTACATGTTTTCTTGAGCTTTGGTATTCGTACTCTTGGTATTTCTACTCTAACACATTTAAGGGAACATGCTATACCTTGGTTTCATTGATTGATTAGTGATATTGGGCGCGACAGATGCCAAGGTCATTAGTTCCGTAAGTGTAGTGCAATTTTCTCCCGATAGGTGGCGATGATCTTCCGCCGCTGGATGGTGAGATCCGGCACCGACTTTCAGTCGGCTAGCAGGTTGTTACCCTACCCAGCGGGGTATCGCCCAAGCCGGGTGAATCTCTACGTTGCTGACCGGTTTCCTCGCATGTGGGGTAGTGTATTGCATGTAAGTATAAGGGTAAGGAAAGGGTGAGAATAGGACAAAGAATCAGAAGGATGGCACGCGGTCCGTGGCCCGTTTGTCAGGGTACCGCTCCGGCATTCGCCAGGTTTTGATAAGAGAAACCACGGAAAACTATCGATCAGACCAGCCGGCCGCTAGAACTCTCCTTCAGACAGAGACTGAACCCGACCTATCTACTACCTGGTGTCGAAAATCCTGCCACTGTCGGGACTAGAACTTAGGACGTCCCACTTAGAAACAGTTCAGTGACATCAGTTGATGCCCTGAGCCACCTCTCCTGGTGCGCTTTTTATGATGCTATTCTTTGATCAATCTTTGTTGAATGTAGCGTCACGTTGGCGGCCTTGGGTGGGAGGAGGAGCGGAAGTATCGCATACCTGCGGGCATGAATAGCTTGGCGCCTCGGCGTTGGGATACATTTAGACAAAGGGGACGCCAGCTTGACCGGAAAGATCACGTGGTAGACGCGAGCCTCCCTCCTACACCTAGGACGGCCACGTGATGGCTACACTCTGGTATAAAATCGAGCCGACGAGCTCACACGGGGGTTTTATTCTGGAAACCTCGCGCGATGCGCAAAACTTTACGCCCAGGCTGGAGCGTGTCGTGCCTATTGCCGTGACGAGGTCACGGTAGTGGCGCGGGAGTAGCGTCAGAGGAGGCGGGGCCTCCCTAGCTATGTGGGGTATCCACAGGGGAATACTCACAAGTGTGTAGTTTCGGAGCAGAGGTTGGTTATTGTACATACGTGTAAATAAACTTGTACATACTTGTAAATGTCTGTGTATTTTTCTCCATGACGCCACATGAAGAAAGCCAAAATTAAGAATTGACCATTCTTCCCTCACCTACTCCCATGTAATAAAAAAAGTCGACCCAGCCTCCTGTCCAAAATGTGGAGGAAGGTTATAAAGTCTCACGTTATATGCGTAGCGACTTGGGCTGGTCGGATCATATTAACAATACGGTCAAGAAATCATGGAGGGCGCTGCACTTTGTAATGCGCATTCTAAAAAACAGTAGTTTGAATGCCCGATCCTTGGCATATACTTCACTTGTTCGTCCTATTTTAGAGTACGGAGCGGCCTGCTGGGACCCGTACAGAAAAGGGCAAATCGAGGCGTTAGATAAAATTCAAAAACGGGCCGGGAAGTTTGTAAGTCATGGACGCGTCGATGGACGAGATGAATGGGAACCCTTATCTAAGAGACGGGAACGGGCGCGTTTATGCGTAATGTACAAGACATACAAAGGGGACTCAGCATGGGCAGACCTCAGTAAAAGATTACAGAAACCTGATTATAAAAGTAGAGGAGACCATCCCTGGAAAATACGATGTATAAAGCAAAGAACTGATGTAGGCAAGTTCTCCTTTGTGAATCGTACTATAGTAGATTGGAACAAACTACCTGCAAAAGCACTAGAGACTCTTCCTTCTAATGTAGTGAAATTTAAAAATATACTTAATTCTATGTAGGTCATCATTATAATACTGGGACTTTTATCATTATTATTATTATTATTATTATTATTATTATTATTATTATTATTATTATTATTATTATTATTATTATTATTAGTTTCATTATTATAATCGTTAGTATTATTAATAATATGGTCATGTCTCTTATACAGTGAAGTGAAGTGAAGTGAAGTGAGGTGGGGGCATGGAAGGGGTGGGGAGTGTAGTGTAGTGCAGCGCAGTGAAATGAAGTGAAGTGGAGTGAAGTGAAGTGTTAGAAAAGCTATAAGTCAACATATAGATAACTCAAAATTAATTATAACTAGGATATTAATCTCTAATTCTAATTGTAATTATATTTGTAAATATTCGTAATAGTTTTGTAATTGTCGTATATCTAGTTGTAATAATGTTTGCCGCCGAGCATTAGCTCAAAGCGAACTTTAATAAATCTATCTATCTATCTATCTATCTACTTGAACGTTTAGGCTCCAAAATCTAAGAAACTCTCTTGGCATCAAAAATAAAATTTATGAAATATTTAATTCAATTGAGGGTTGAAAGTCAATTTTAATATATCTTAATGTTGCTGGACGGGATTATATGAACTGAAGTATTGTGAATTTATTATACTTCTGTATAGCATTGTCTTATAAAACTCGAAAACTAATTGCATCCTATTTTTCACTGACCTCTTTAATGACAGTTCTCATAGTCCGTGGTACGTAAATATATTATTTTTTTTCTTAACATACCCAAATAGTTTACAAGGTGATGCATGATAGTGATACACATCTTTTTGTATTGTACCAACGGAAAACGTTTTACAGATACCTCTTAAACACAGAGGTAGGCAAATGGAACGAAGTGACTCAGACTGAGAGACAAAGAGAATAGTGTAGGTCCGGGTTAGTCACAATCAATAGCTTTATACTGAATAAATGCTGTTCCGTCCTTCGAAAGAAAGTTTACGATAACAATTCAAACGATTACTAAGTAGTTATATAGAAAGTTTAACTTATATTGAAAACAATATACTACATTTTCAATGTAATAGAAAAATGGTTTTGAATAGGAAGAAACAACATCATAGAAGTGTACAAGACGAATTGAGTTTCAATAACACGGCGATTGTATGTTTCAAATGCATTATGGTAGATTAACGACTATAAATACGGGGGTGAAACACGAGCGTATTTCCAATGTAGCTAATGGAATAATTTCGTGATGGTATAAATAATACTATTAACGACAAGAGTACCTATATTTCGAAACATTATCGAAAAAAACGTTATTTGGTTAATGCGTCTAATTTCCGAACAATTTAAATTTTTCAAGCGCAGTAAGGCCTATTAAGCGGTGGCAGTTCACCTCTTCCCAAATATATTTACGCGAATTTGCGTGGAAGCCTGATAAAAGTGGCGCAAAAAATTAGAAACCTATTTTAAAGGCGCATAACATATTGACTTTAAAAGCGTTTTCTTTTTCTTGTAGGATACTCTGGAGGACATTTGCGTATTGCATTATCAACACGTATACAAAAAAAAGCGCTGGAGCTATTCCTTGTAAATGAAAGTTCTATTGTTGAAAATAGATAATAGTTCATCAATAGACAGAATTGCAGAACAAAGGCAACTGAAAAGGGAACAAAGACAACTGCAATGCACAGTGTGATGCGCTGTTGACTAATCTGGGAAGAGAGAAATATTTGAATATGGATGTACTGTACAGTTTATTGTACTGTACAGTGACACTGTATCGTTTACGTATTTCTTAATAATCATCAAGAGTTTCTGATTCATGTTGCAGTGAACACTGTAAAACGAATGCATTTAGACTTAACTCTTGAATCTAGCCAAAGACCGGTCAACGTCATGTACCACAGCTTTCAATGTAAACATCTTTACCCAAATCCTGGGTAAACTTACAGTATGCCAGCTATCTAAAGAAGATAGTGATGAATAAATGCCCCGTCAAATACCGGATTTAATAAGCTCGTTCTCAATAAAAATGAACACAGCGTCCGGTAAGGTAGACTGGTTCTTTGTTTTAGGTGGCCACCGTGATTGGAAAATAAGTTACTTGAAAAATGAAGCTAAAAATGCTAATAAATGTCTTCAAAGTTGTTTCTTTGCATTTACGTTTAATTTCAATTTTGTTTTATGATCATTCTGATTTACTGTTTATTTTCAATTGTTCATTGTTATTGAAACTATCACAGTAAACATTCTTTTACACGAATTTCAAAGGACCGAATAAATAGTGTTCTTGTTATAAAATTTGCGTTATCCGATTATTATATACAGGTATCTCAGAACAAATTTTACAAACTTCTAGGGCATGTAGAGAGATCAAAAACGACCGGTTCTTGCCAGTGAACATATAATGAGAAATTATACATTGTCCGGGGAGGAAACGTCGAAAATTAGAAAATAAGCTCGAAAATTGGAAAATAAGCTCTTAAGACAATTTTAGGCATATTTCATGTATTTGTATATAGTATTTGAGTATATTTGTTGTGATAGAAAAATCCCCCCCCCAAAAAAAAGCATCCAATTTACACAATTCGACTGCTTTTTTATTTATCAGTTAATATTTCTTTCTGAAGAAATATATTCATTTCTTTTGTAAATAATAAACAATTTACATGTTTCTGGAGTGTTTCTATGCTCCTGCAAGCACATTTTTGCCTAGAAAGCATTTTTTCAAACAACGTTTGAGTGCTCATTGCGGCTCAGCCATTCAGAATATCCAAGTAGTTTATTAGACAAAATATGCTTAAAATTATCACAAGAGCTTATTTTCCATTTTTTCTCCTCGGATACCATGTATATAGCAGAATAATAAGCATTATTATATGTGGAATTTGCCCTTTATAAATGTTTACTCTACTACGATTAAAATACTACAGTTCACATTTACTGTACTATACGCTGATGTAAAGAGTTAAAAATGCAACACTTGCAGCAAGAACAGAGAAACCGCCCGCTTTCCTTTTTACGGCCGAACAATAGAGCACCCGATCTAATACAATAAACGAGTTGTAGATGGGAAATTGTTAAGGTCATCACTGTAAATGTCGATTTCAGTGGCCGTTGAACGAGCGTATTCGAACTTTATTTGCGCGGTTACTACGAGGGCAAAATCAAGAGGATCGTAGACAGAACATTAGGAATCGTCGCGTTTACTACGATGGTTTCAGTGTGTGTGCTTGATTAAGTTTTTAAATAACAGATAGAAATGAAGCTCTGAGAAAAAGCCTTCGTAGTCGGACAGATGTTCTGGTAATATTGCTATCGTTATCAAAGAATAGTTAGTTTCATAATACATTTCATTTTGAGACGAAAGAATTCATAACTAGAATATTTGCAATATGTTTTCCTCATCAAACACATTTTCAATTTATATACCAAAAAGGACTTCATTATTCAGTATTTTATTCAGCGAAATAAATTATTACTTTACTTCAACCGTGATCATTTAATGGAACACAAACCCTTTGCTCATTTTCAGAATTTTACGAAATAGGGAATTGTTTACAAATGTGTACAAAGTGTAAGAATTTGGTATGTAGTGTTATATTCGTTTTTTGACGACCTAAAAGTTCTTTTCTGTGAGCTTTCTGCGTTGCTTTTCTTTATAAAAATATTTCTTTCATGTTTGTGCGATCTTTAATTCACCCTAGGGCTGGTCAGCTTTAAACTGGTATTCTCGACGATGAGAAAAAGGCGAATACATTGGGAGAAATTGCTCGTGGAATAATTTTACGTGGACATGATAAAACGGAACTAAAACGTAAAAAAGAAACAATCAAAATCCTGAATAATCCAAAGTAATACTTTTTAAAACGTTGATGATTTGGAAATTTTTTGACCATAAAACGAAAGCGTTTTCGTTTCAGTTAATACGTGGAAACCTTTTATTATAAACATTCAGACACTTTCAATTATTTTTATTATTTTAAACGCTAGTCGGAGTTAATTCGCAATTGCGAGTAAAGGAGACCTCAAAAACGTCGCCGCGAACCTTTACAAGAGCTCTTCCTTTTTACAGACCCTTCTATTAACTTTTTATATTTAATAATTCTTAATTGGCATCAGAATGGTAGAGATGATTTTGAGAGGAAGTTGCAATGACAGGGCAGGAGCTACCAAGTAGTAAAGAGAGAGCTGCTACAAAAGGAGGATCGGGAGGACGTGGTGGGGAAGGTAATTGCGAGGGGCCGTTCAGAAGATACTGTTGCGAGAGAACGGATACAAGGGGGGTGATTGTAGGAGGCAGGCAATTACGAGAATGAGGTTACGGGGGTGGTTGAGAGGCGCTGCTGCTGGTGAGCAAAGGAAGAGCGTTGCAACTGTGGAGCGTCAGGAGAGCAAGCATTGAGGTGGAGGGGTGCGGCAGTAGAACGGCGGCGGGGGTGTAGTCACTGCTACTGGACTGTTCAAGGCCGCAGGTAAAGGGTGGCCATTGGTACAGTAGATGTGGATGCTGCCCTGAAGTTGATTGCAGCGAGCCGAGCGGATTCGCGGGTTGCTGAAGGGAGCGGTGCTTAAAGAAGGCAATACAAGGGGTTCCAGTGGAACTGACAGCATAGACAATATTGATTGGATTCAAACAGAAGGACGAAAGGAAAGAATGGAGAAGTTCCATGTCTGGCGAGTGAAAGTATGGCTCAAGAAAATTGCGGAGATCAAAACCGGTGTGAAAACGAGAAACGCAGCCACAACAGAAGAGACTGTCAAAAGCTGCACTTACTTTATAGTAAGTACAAGAACGAAGTATAAACAAGAATAAAGTAAGTACAAGAACAGATCCTTAGAATGTAAAATGTGTCATCTACTATAGCAGTTAGTGCTACACAAATCGACCAAGTTACGCATAGCGATACCGTTCACAGTTGCGATGTGAAGCATGCATGCAAAGATACCCGGCGAAGGCCGCACTAGGCCGGCGGGCCTAGAGAAAAAACTGGTAGCTCCAGAAGGCACACATAGACCGCAGCAGAGTGGTCATATGGCAGGCAGTTCAATTAGTGGCTAAGTAGAGCTACTGTAGACGTTGCCGATAAGTTGAGACACGCAGTTAAAACTGAAGAGAATAGTAGTTTTGTGTCGGAAGAAGTAGCAGTAGAGGTGATAGAGAAGGAAGCAGTGTACCATGGAATATCGAGGACGTATTGCAACTAGCGCGCATAGCGACGAGCGTGGCGCTGGCGCACAGCGGCGCAGGGCGCCAGGTGCGACATGGACGCCACCAGCAGTGAGGCGAGTCGACGTACAGCGAAGTGCGGTGGGTGAAGGGCGCAGCCAAGCAGTCGAGTTCCATAAATTGCGACGCGTGACGGCGTAAGGCGCGGGGCTGTGCGGGCGAACGGACAGATGCGGGTCCGGTGTTGAGCGCGAAGGCGAGCAGGGGAGGGGGAGAACTAGACGTAGGGGAACACGAGGGCGAAGGCGAGGATGCAGTCGAGGGCAAAGACGAGGGCTAGAGCTAGGGCTAGAGCTAGGGCGAGGGCGAGGACGAGCGTGAGGACTAGGGTTAGAGCGAGGGCGAGAGCGAGGGCGAGAGCGAGGGCGAGAGCGAGGGCGAGAGCGAGGGCGAGAGCGAGGGCGAGAGCGAGGGCGAGAGCGAGGGCGAGAGCGAGGGCGAGAGCGAGAGCGAAAGCGAGAGCGAGGGCGAGAGCGAGGGCGAGAGCGAGGGCGAGGGCGAGGGCGAGGGCGAGGGCGAGGGCGAGAGCGAGGGCGAGAGCGAGGGCGAGAGCGAGGGCGAGAGCGAGAGCGAGAGCGAGAGCGAGGGTGAGAGCGAGGGTGAGGGCGAGGGTGAGGGCGAGGGCGAAGCATATAACGTTTCAATTGAATTCATATAGTTCGTAATACCTTCAAATAACATCACGTAGTTCCTTTAAATTCTTTGTTACAATGCACTTTAATATTCCATAATTTTCAAGATCAATTTTGCTGTTCTGCATTTAGCATTTCAAAATATTTTTTTTAGAATTCGTTGTCGTACACAAAATTCTCTGTCTCTCGTCATCAACATCAACGTTGCTTTTACAAAAATACTTTTTTAGACTTGTGAATTATGTTATTTCATTTTCCGTGAGTCACTGTGCTTCATTATCGTAAGCCCCCTTGCCTTCCACATTGAGTGCTTTGGCTCTCACAATAGAGGTGTTGATTATCGTGAGTCCCTTTGCCCCTCACTATGGGGATCTACCGCACCCAGTGAATCAAGCACCCAGTGAAAGGCAAGGGGACTTACGGTAATGATTCACCCTACCTTGTAAGGCAAGGAGGCCTACGGTGATCAAGTACCTCAACGTGGAAGGGAAGGGGGATCACAGTAATGACGTACAGTGACTCACGGAAAATGAAATAACATAATTCAAAAGTCTAAACAAGTGAGGTTGTTTCATTTGAATACGCTTTGAGTGCACATTTGTGCCTATCCATCATCCGACAAATCGACATGATCTTAAAATGTAATTAGATAAAAAAGAACAACTTTTTTTAACGGCCATAACGACTTTTGATCTGTGTTATATGAGGAAGAACATATTAAATCTTCAGACAATTTGACAGCAATCTCATTTCCATAAGATTTGTGCGAAGTTTTTTCTCACGATTTTTCTCATCTTCATGTGAATTCCTTATTAGTTCAGCTTCTTCATTCAGAAAAGCTTGGGTTTCTTGACGTGATTTTATTCTCGCAAAATCATTTTATTCTCATCACTCAATATTTCTATTTCTCCCTTCATCTGCCAGTCGTTTGCTTTGTATTTAGTTCTTAATTGTGTATCCTTTTCATTATGAGCAGACCTTCGACAGTGAATTTCACTAACCATCAGCAATCTTCGCGATACAAGACTTGTTTACGATCGTTATATGATGCTTTCATTTTATCATTTCTCTTTCGTGCTTCTTCCTCTTCAATTTCAATATTGGCCATAGCAGTCTTATAACAATTAATTCACATTTAATTGTCTCTTGCTCTGCAATGAATTTTTCGATATTTAGCTCAGCAACTTTTAAATTCCGTGACATAATTTCTTCTTGAGACCGTAATCCAACCCCTATACAAAATAATTTTCTCTTAACCCAATTCTTTGTTCTCGTATTCAATTTCCTTATTTTTCTTCTAAAAAGACATTTCTTGAACAGTATTATTCCTGGAATAATATGGTTTTAACATACTGTGATGATACACTTGATTCACTAATTCCATAAATTCTCCGTTCTCATCAGACTCTTCGTCCGTTCCAATTCAGTAAGTTGACTACCTGTTTTCAACCTCATCACCTTTAACCATTTTCCGAATAATTTCAATTCCTTCCACTTCATTCAGTTCCTTAATACATTCTGTTATTGTTATTTTAAAAGAATAAAATATATCATCTATTTCAGAAATAGTTATCGCCGATTTCAGCTTACAATTTACAATTTCAGCTTGAATTATTGCCAGTTCAATTTCTTAATTAATTTTCCTTTCGTATTCTATCCTGCCTTTCTTGTTCTAATTTATCCTGCTCCTGTTTCTCCTTTCGTATTCTATCCTGCCATTCTTCTTCCTCCTCCTTTCGTATTATATCCCGCCTTTCTCGTTCCAATTTATCCTGTTCCTGTTCTTTCAACACTATCATTTCTAACGTTGTTTATACCATTGTCTCGTCGCTATCCTCTCTCACAGTTATTTTATTC
Source organism: Teleogryllus occipitalis (assembly GCA_011170035.1). Taxonomy (NCBI): domain Eukaryota; kingdom Metazoa; phylum Arthropoda; class Insecta; order Orthoptera; family Gryllidae; genus Teleogryllus; species Teleogryllus occipitalis. The sequence continues at coordinate 85,637 of BLKR01009490.1, read as the reverse complement.
ATTATATTTTAATAGTCTCTTTTTCAGATACATCGCAATCCAATTCACTAGCTAACGTGAGCAAATAACGTTTTTTACAATTAGTTAAATATGCCATGGTTTTCTTTGTTTAATGAATATTGTTTAAAACATTTAATTATCGATACAGCTTACAAACGGCTTCTACTCTGCCTATTATGCTTAACATTTCTCTTCCTACACTAAACTCGACTTTTTAGATTCTTCAATTACCAATACATTAAAATAGCACATTACAAAATTGTTTCTTGATATAACAATTCAATTTGATGACGAACACCACTGCACTGACAACGTAATCCGCCTGGATTCAGCTGTCACTTACAGTTCAATTCGATGACGCTCTGGATGTCTACTATTTCGAACTGCAATACCAGGTTCCTTCCAAACCCGACGCGAATAATCTTCAACTCACGATTGTCAGCAATGATTACGGTTCAATTCGATGACACTCTGGACATGTACTCTCCTGAAATGCAATACCAAGCTTCTTTCAAACCAAATGTGGATAATCTTCAACCAACATTCTCTTTATTTACATGGATCTTTAATTTTGATCCAACTCCACTGCCACCAATTTTCTGTTGTAACGTTCCACCGATCTCACCAATTTTCTATG
>BLKR01009490.1:0-80000 GCA_011170035.1 Teleogryllus occipitalis | reverse complement strand
CATTTCATCGCGCCCGCCGGCCTGCCTGGCGCGCCGCCTGCCTCGCGAGCGTCAGAGTTGCGTGTAATTTTAAATGGTACTAAAAAATTCTGTTGAAAAGTTCTAATTTGTAATTTTATTTAAACTTTATTATCAACAAATATTCTATTTACTCACACTCACGGTTAAAGGAATCAAAATTGCTCAGGTATTACAATGAATTGTCGAATAGACAAATTTGGATGCCACACATTAAAAATATTATGATTGCTGTAAAATTATGTGACAATAAAATTTCACACAATTTGTTACTAAAAGTCTAACTTACAATGTGATGTTTTCTGCTAAAACTGAGGAAATTTCATAAATGTTCCATTTTTCTTATAATTTTAGTCACGTACAGATAGTAGGAAGAGGTGCGGGTTTTACATTATCATCATTATAAAAGAAACTGTACGTAGGTTTGTCCTCTACATTTAATTCTGTAAAAAGCTTTATCGGCTGCATTGCGGAAATTTTAAGTGTTACAATGATAAGAGAAAATCTAAATTACAATTTTTATAATAGAAATATAAAATTGAAGTAAAGTGATTTGAAAAATTACAAATTAAACAATTAGGTAATTATTATGATGTACTTATGATTGAAAATACAAAATTACAAAATTCAGAAAGTTTATCGAAAATGAGACAAACGCCACATCTTTAAGCGCTTTTTAAATGCAAAGTGCTTTAAACTACAGCCAAGGTAAAGCATGATATTTTGTTCTCACAGTCTGTTGATGCAATGATCTTGACCGATCACTTCAACTAACCTACCCTCAGCATTTGAAACATTTTCCAGGTGGACCTAAATTTCGTCCAGTGCTCGACGAGTGTATCGAGTGCCAAACTAAGATGGAAATTGCATTTAAACATCTTCACACTCATAATTATCTGGTGGGGTTTTGGGCTAAATAAGACACTATTTGAAAATGAAAAAAGAACACCATAAAGAAATGAACTGAGAAATACCAAATTTGCACGGGTCACTACAAAAGGGTAGTTAAGTCGATGATCAAATGTGCAACCCTGCAGCCAAACCAGGAATCGCGTTATTAGCCGTGAAATTTTGCATGCTTCGCAGGATTTGCTCCCTTTGATAGCCAGTAGTAGACGGTAGCCGTGGCAAACGGACTTCTGTGTCTGCAACATTAGTAGCATGTCGCAACAATGTGGACTGCACCGTTCGTGCAATTGACAGAGGTTCGGCGAGGGCTTATAGTAGGTATTCATATCGCAGAATTGTTCAAAAAACGGGGGCGAGAACTCTTCACAGCGCATCGTCGTCGGCGGAAGTCAACAGAAGTTTCAGGTGTTCTTTCGCCTGGGTCAGGACAGCAACGATGCACAGATGGACTCGAAGTCCGTCCCATATTACGGAGGTCTGCATTGGACCTCACCGCGATGTCACACCAAATTAGGGCCCACTGTTGCTGCGGGGGGTGTCGACCATTTGCAAACATCTCAATGAAGCAGGGCTACGATCATGCGTATCATTAGAGCGTCTGCCGCTCATTTCCAACATCGTCCAGCCCGCCTACATTGCGGTCCACAACGTCTGGAGTGTACAAGACAGGCACACAGAACCAACACGTGGCATCATGGTGTGAAAAACCGTATCTTACAATGGCCGTTCTCCTATGATGATCGTAGAGGGAACATTGAACAATGTAGAGCACACCAAAAACATCATTAAACCCGCCGTGCAATCTTTCGTACACCAACATGGCAATGTCCTTTTCCAGCAGAACTATGCACGTCCACATGCAACCCATGCCACCCAACGTGATCTTTAAGATGTACAACTACCCTGGCCAGCACAATCCCCAGATCTGTCCCCCATTGAGTAGCTATGTACTCGATGAAACATCATACTGATCGCATTGTAAGTCTGTCAAGAAATCTATCCCAAATGTGGTCCCGGGTAACAATTTCATGGCAGACCATTCTGCAAGACTACATTCGTCAGCACTATGATCGTCTCCATGAACAGAATTGTAGCCTGCATTGCTGCTAAAGGATAGTATACAGGCTACTAGCCCTTACGTTTCGCATGTCTTGACACTGTACTCATAAACGTATGGCTCTGTCGACATGATCGTATAATATGTCCTGGAGATGTGCCAATTATATTCCCTCTGCTGGGTCCAGAAATTCGTGTTTTTTTTTCATTTTACAGTAGTATAGAATGTGAAACCTTTGCAGCTATATTCAATCCAAAAGCGGCATTTCTAAATTGTATAATCGGTTTGATTCATATTTACAATGATTATTGCAAATATAAATGTAAACGTTGATAAACGCTGTTTTATATGTAATCTTACTTTCGATGATTATCGGTTTCCTTTCCCCGCTGGATGGTGAGATTCTGCGCCGACCTACATGTCGGATTCTGGGATTTTCTCCAACAAAGCATCTCCCACGCGAGGGTCACCACCCCAGTCGGGATAAGCTTTAAGCTCCCGACCGGTCTCCCAACATATGTGGTTGTGTAGTGCATGTAAGAGTGTGTGTAACTGTAAGTGTGTAGGTAAGTGTGTGTGTGTGTGTACGTGTATGTAAATAAGCGCTCGCTCCGTGGCTCGTGAGTTAAGGTATATCATCGGCATTCGCCTGGTGTTCATCGAAGAACTACAGAAAAGAACAGCCGGCTCCCAGAATGCTCCTGGAGACAGCGGCTGAATTCGACCTAGGTATATAGCCAGTGTTCAAAATCCTGCCACCGTTGGGGTTCGAACATAGAACATCCAGTCAAATGCACTGCAGGGACATCAGTTGATAGCCTGAGCCGCCTAAATCCGTCTTACATTCGTCTTCACGGATATTACACAACCACAGAATTATTCCATTTAATAAACTGATAGGAATTTTCTACCTACACGTTACTAACCACGTTTTGTTGGTACTTTTATTCGTCTTTCAACTGTGAAGTGAAAGAGTGAGGTGGGGATTCTGAACCTCAAGAAACCCGAAAGATTTTACTTCTCCTCCCATCTGTCACATAAAATTTTTACTGTTTTTCTTTTAATCAAATCAAATATCAAACCTGATATTAGTGAAGTTTCTCCTTCTACTTAAACACTACTGCAGCGATTTTATTATTATTGCAGATCGTATTTCCGAAGAGGATATCTCTACTGCGTCGATCGCTCAAGTATGGACGGAAACGCGACGGTGCTTCCCTCAGTCGCCTCACTCTTACCCAGGGAGCGAGAATCACATTTCCAATTAATTTTTTGCCGTGGGCTCCGTACTTCCAGTGAAGTTTTCAAAAAGCTCTTATCCGAGCGTCAGGTTTCAAGCAGACCGAGCTGGGAAATTACTTATTTACAGCATTTCCGAAACTTTTCTCTCGCAATCGTACTCCCGGAAGAGGGTTTTCGTATCCGCTCGGTCACGAGTTCTCACGAAATGAAAGCTGTTACTCATATGGAAATTGTTTGCAATGCAGCTGTGATTATTATTAAAACTAGAACTGCGTAGTCGTTATTTTTTGCAAAGTTTTGTATATGAAAGCTTCCATGCTGCAGTGGGCAACTGTTAATAATTATATTTTATGAAATTTTGGTGCTAGGACAATATGCGAATGAAACAAGACGAGGGTCGCAAAGTACAGTCGTAATTAACCAAGTTCATTTTCAAAACAAAAGCACAACGCATATCACACTGCTAGTTTAATTGAGAAAATGATACAGATTTCTATGCAAACCATTTGTAATTAAAAATTCTTGTTTCATTTATTTAGTGCATTTTGATGCTGATAAATGATGGAGACAAAATTTTCAGAATTCATGAAAATTTATTTCTTACAAATATTAAAGTACTGTCTTTACGAAGTGAAAAAGGAAAGAAGAAATATTCTACTGTGTTTACAAAACACTTATCATCTTGAATCTTCTATACATATAGTAATATCTTCGATTACTGCTTATTTGACAAAATTGTTCTCCTGAAGGTCCAACTAAATTGGTCTCCGGTAAACCATGGACCAAGTAACCCTATTTTCCATAATCAATCAAATTAACCCCAGAAAACCTACGTATTAACACAATTCGCTTCAGAGCGATTTTTGAAAAGTCCGATAAGATCATTTTACTTATGCGTTAGCTTTCTATTCTTCCTTAGAAGAAGGGAACATGAACTTTCACCCTTCCTCAAGTGTAGTTAAACCACTGCGCAAAATCTTCTGGAAATGCTGCACGAAACGAGAACCTTAATGCACGGAAAGCCCAGAAAAATATGGGTTCTCGCAGCGAACGTACCTTTGCCAGTTTATTTTTCGGTGAGAAAATTTCCATAGTCATCTAAAATAAACTCCAGTCACGAGCCTGTAAGGAGGCTTAGTTCACAACACAGAAACGCAGCTCAGCGAACGAATCCCACAATATAAGATAGGCGGGTCTTTGGAGGTGTATTTCCCGGCCGATGCAAATTATCCGGCAACTTCCCGCTGCTTTTTGGGTAGCGCGTTTCAGCCCACTCCAAAACCACAGTTCCTTGTTTGTAAAGCTCGCACCCGCTCCACCGATGTGGAAACGACAACTGCAACCACATTTAACATTTAGTTAAGCTAGCTCGTTTGCGACTCCTTAGGTTATTCACCGGAATTGCAACCGTCGCGAGAGAGTTGTCTGCGAACTTAACTTCTCGGAGTCGTTAGTCGGCTGAAGGCATTATTCATTCTTGTGAATAGAACCGTTGTCTACAGGAACTGGGCAGACTCTGACATTTGATGGTACAAGGAAATGTACGATAATTGGATGACAGTATGCGAATTCAGTTAAATGAGCGAAGTTTATCTCGATATACGTAAGAGAACAGACTAACTTCTAGACAATGATATGATACAAGGGAACGGTCACTGGTCAATATATACGCGCGACAAGACGTGAATTATTTGAAGTTAGCTGTTATCCAAGTAGCAAGATTAATGCAAGTTTTGCATGCTCTTTTTACCTAATAAATCCATATGGTCGTCGCTTATGAAACGAAAGTCTTAAACCATGGATTATAATTCTATATTATGGTAGTAGAGCGTGTTTTAACGAAAATGACATGCAGAAAATTACAAACTGCCGTTCACGGAAATGAGTTTTATTGACTTTTCCTTTCCTCACAAGAAACCAACAACCCACAGGATGTGAGCCCTGAACATAACACAACACAAAAAATGCTCGTAGCCTTTAGAAAGGGCATTTAACTTTCTCTATAAAAGGGTACACCAGTTGACAAGTTATAACCTCGCAGCATTTGCCTCTACTTCTATCGATAATCATGACGAATGTTCTTGGATGAAACCAGAGCGCTCTTCAAGGTTTCTAAAAAATCATGTCTTCTCTTTTTCTTGTGGTGTATTTGAAGTTCACAGAAAGGTCTTTCACTTTATAAATGTAAACAAATTCTTTTAGAAATGCGAAACTTCTTTTTCCTTTTGCTTCCAAACAGATATAGCTGTAATCGGAAAATGTGGTATGGTTCTTTCTGGATTCAGGGAAGAAAATTTGTTCAGGAAAGAGTGCTACAAGAATAGATCCAAAAATATGTAACATTTCCCAAGGAAATATTTCTTTCGAGCTTAACAATTCATGTACTCATTTTAGGCGATATAATTGCATTATGTAAATAATATAATATTTAAAAATATACTTTTACTAATTTAGTTAACAAGCAAAACCATTCTATTAGGTTCGTAGTGACGATTTTCTATTATAGATTTGATTTTCGAGTTCATATACCCCAAACATATTTAATATATCTTAAAACTTGTGTCTGTAAAATTTATGAGAATACATAAATGCAGATAAAAAAGGTGTCAAAGAAACAAGTGTAGAATTATAAAAACTTAAAATAATAGTTGTCTAAAAATGTGTAAAGAGAATAATCGAATGAGTATAAAACGTATGCAGGCCATGCATAAATACACACAAATTACATAAAATAAAGAGAATATACATAAATTACTCAATCAGAAGTAATTAAATTAATGAAACATTAAAATACAATTGACTAAGAAAATGTACGTACACAATATTATCATATATCGACAAAAATATGAAACTGGTGATAGTAAAATGTACGACTTCAAAATGCAAGTATACGAATGCGCTAAACAAACAACAACTACAGAACCAAATTCTACTAAAAGTAAGTTTCTCTTAATTTCCATTTGTAGATTAATCTAATGTTTCAATTTGTGGATCAAAACTAAATGTGATCGGTGCAAGTGGTAAAACCATTTGAAGGTTAGTTCATTCCATATTTTTTCAATTATTCCATTGTTTTAATGGAATAATTGGAAAAATATGGAATGAAGCAAGAATATATCTCGATCATATCAAACTGCGTGTGGTGAGAGAAAATGATCATCTGATATTTACCTTAGACGGGAAATAAATTGTGAAAAAGATATAGATATGAAAGTTTTATAGCATCTTCATTTATATAGGAATTGTTAATAAAATATTGCGAAACCGTTTTTAACCGCTTCAGAATGGAAACGGATTCAGTAATATATATATATATATATATATATATATATATATATATATATATATATATATATATATATATATATATTTTCTCTAACGCCACCATTCGTGTAGCGGTCGTCTGAAAGAATGCTCTTTCGAGCTTTGAATATCTCAGGGGGCAGGATCTTTAGGGTATGAGAAAGAATCCATGCACGGTGTTCTTGCTTGGCCAACACTAGTGAATGAAATTTAATTACTTTTTTTTCACACTTCCAGAATTAATTTGCCAGCACACATTCTTACAAGTCTTACTGCTATTCGCGCACGAGATTCCCTCGCACAGATTCAAGAGTGCATCAATGTCAATAGTTCAGCGGCGCGCCACCAAAGGATGACGCCTTAGATCTATCACTGATTTCATCAATGTCCAGAATTATTACGAAATTCGTTGCGGTTCAAATAAGGTTTTTTAATGTCCCTGTTTGAACGTTGGTGATTTGTTAGTTCTGAACATTTACGGAACATTCGAAGGAATGCCGTAACTGAAGTGGTAAAGAATGTCAATGTACATACATTGTCCTTAGTCCGTGTTATATAATGAAGTAGCAAGAAAATATTGTGAGTTTAAAAGTGTTTCACGGAGCAGTATCCTACCAAACGGGCCACGGACCGCGCGCGATCTGTCCTACCTATTCCTTGTCTTATCCTCTCCCCTTACACACACACTAACACTAACATGCACTACACTACCACATATTCCGGGAGACCGGTCGGGAGCTTAGAGCTTGTCCTGGCTGGGGCGGTGCCCCGCTGGTGGGAGAGTCCTGGTTAGGGGGAAAACCCACTAGCCGACGGTAGGTCGGCAGGCCCCCAGATCTCGCCATCCAGCGGGGGAAGATCACCGCCATCTCCCGAGAAAAAACATGCACTACACTAACGAGGCTAATGACCAAAACAGTTGACGCGCCCGGAAACATGAAAAAATCAATCAATCAATAAAAGTGTTTAAAAATTGAGGTAGGTTCAGAGAGTAAAAAGTACAATAATATACAGTACAGAATATACAGTAATGCACAATGTACAATACATATCGTATACTTTCTAAACAATCTCTTCTTATACAGAAATTTGTGAACACTGAATTGTTTGTAACAATGCCGAAACGAGTATCACATTTGTCAAACCAGATTACAAGTGCGAAGTGATGGGCAGTCTATACAAATTTTGAATCGGCTACTCAGAGGCAAGAGCGACTTGTTGAAGTACTCACTTGAACCACTGAAAATAATACTGCAAGGAGGGAATCAAGTGTGAATAAGTCTCTAAGTAGTAAGGCAGCTTTTCATTAGAACTCGCAATTTGACTATTTACTCAGCGCTCATGTTCAAATTGGTAAAATGGAAAATGTTTTTGGGGCCACCCAGTTGAACTTTTTCTTAAATATGTGCAAAAATTAGTGCAGTGGTATATAATTAAGCAATGGTCGTTTACATATTGGCTAATCTGTGCTGCTGTTTTGCGTATCTATTGCTCTCAACGAATGAATTCATCCATTTTTTCTATAAAAAATAGGACACTATTAATCTCCCTAAAACTATTTATGTCTAAGCAAATAAAAATATCTGGGAGTCCTTGGTTTCTATTATTCACATTTCAAGATTCATAAAATTTAGCACTTCTGATCAAAAAGAGAAGCTAATTTTATTTTGTTAAGTGGCTCAGTATATTGTCAATTTATTATGTACGCAATATGTAATGTTTGTGGATCATTATTGTTATGTTGCAATGGTATGATAAATTAATTTACCTAAACAAGTAAGTTTTATACATGTTAATAGCACATAGGACATTCAACCTATCTATTTTTATCGTCTTCAAAATAATTATAAAAACTGGCAATTACGTTTAGGCTTGGATACAGATATTTTCATTTACTTTTATGATTAAGATTCATCAACTACGTGGTGACATCTATATCTGTTACTCCGGATCTATCTATTATCGTCTATATCTATTATTCCGCTTAAAACAGAAAGTCCATTCAAGGTCCCGAGTTGGCAGGAAATTAATTTTAAACGTTTCTTTCTGAATACGATGGAAGAAAAAATAAAAGAGTTAGTTTTACAATGTGGCAATTTATTGAAAAGGTTGATATAGTATGTAAAATTCACAATAGAATATACGTGAGTACAAGTATTTTATTTTGCCGTTTAGATTTGTTAATTTCTTTTAGTTATAAGGTGAGGAATGTTAGGGAACTGTTTTCTAATAAGAAAAATGTAAACTGTTTTTTCGCGAGAAATTGAGTGAGGTAGACCGGAAATGTTTAAATAGGGGGCAAGACAAGACACGGCTAGCTGGGCGGGGCAGGGTGGAGGAGGGATACAATGGAATAGATGGAAGTATGCCCCGCCGCAGTGCATGAATAAATGGAATTTCCCCTTCTGACTAATAATTTACTGTAATAAATGCTCTGCAACGCCGGGTATTTCAGCTAGTAATAATAATAATAGTAATAATAATAATAGTAATAATAATAATAATAGTAATAATAATAATAATAATAATAATAATGACAACGTGATTTTCTCACTTCTCCTGCGCCGTAAGTCCACAATTATTCCAAAATTAATATGCATTGAAAATGAAAGAAAGAAGGAAGGAAAAAAAGGAAAGAAAGAAAGAAGGAAGGAAAAAAAGGAAAGAAAGAAAAAAGGAAGGAAAAAAAGGAAAGAAAGAAAAAAGGAAGGAAAAAAAGGAAAGAAAGAAAAAAGGAAGGAAAAAAAGGAAAGAAAGAAAAAAGGAAGGAAAAAAAGGAAAGAAAGAAAAAAGGAAGGAAAAAAAGGAAAGAAAGAAAAAAGGAAGGAAAAAAAGGAAAGAAAGAAAAAAGGAAGGAAAAAAAGGAAAGAAAGAAAAAAGGAAGGAAAAAAAGGAAAGAAAGAAAAAAGGAAGGAAAAAAAGGAAAGAAAGAAAAAAGGAAGGAAAGAAAGAAAGAAAAAAGGAAGGAAAAAAAGGAAAGAAAGAAAAAAGGAAGGAAAGAAAGAAAGAAAAAAGGAAGGAAAGAAAAAAGAAAAAGGAAAGAAAAAAGAAAAAAGGAAAGAAAGAAAGAAAAAGGAAGGAAAGAAGAAAGAAAGAAAGAAAGAAAGAAAGAAAGAAAGAAAGAAAGAAAGAAAGAAAGAAAGAAAGAAAGAAAGAAAGAAAGAAAGAAAGAAAGAAAGAAAGAAAGAAAGAAAGAAAGAAAGAAAGAAAGAAAGAAAGAGAGCATATATGGTTTCGTCAATGCCGTTTTACTAACTGGTCGTTCGGCTTGACTTCGTGCCATGGGTGTGTGCTGCGTCTGCCTCCTGCCACTGCCAGGCTGCACCGTCGCACCGCACCTCACCGCGTCGCGTCCTCCCTGCCTCTACCCGAAGACACAGTTGCCCAAGTGGACGGCCCATTTGGCATGCCGTGTCCCAGCCGCGTCTTTGAGGGCCTTCGATGTGCCTGTGGTTGTGAGCCAGCGCATGGGTAGAAGAGGGGACGCGAAGCGGTTCCTCTCTTGATCGTTTCAGCTCTTGAAATTTTTGTATTCTCTCATCGCCAGCGTAGAAGGCATATCCGTGATGGCGAGCTGAGTGGGGCCGCTCAAAATTATATTTGTTGATTGTTTACAAAACAAACACTGCGGACCACTCGAAGTATCAACAAAAAATCCAATCACTACATCTAATTAAATAAATGGACTAGTTCCAACGAAGTTCGTTCATTGAATTTCGATTCTTCAGAACCCTTTTATTCTAAAAAAAACTCATTACAGTAAAACAGGCAGTTTCGTAAATATTGAATGTCTAGTCTTCAGGACATCTTAGTTATTAATAACAATTCCATTCAGAGAATCAAGAGATATTATTTGTCTTATATCTCATGACGATTTCACATTATAATAGTAAGAACGAAAAAAAATTTAGACGTACTTTTAAATTACCCGATAAAGATGATATAAAATATCTAAAGAGTTTCACAATAACTTTACGTCTATAATTACAATTCTCAAACTACTTTGACTACTTTGATCATATTTCCTCTCATACTACTTATGTAGTATGGAGATACAATTACTATAGGATAAAGTATTGTGATTCTGCGGTCATTTTGGACAGAAAACTCGTATCCTGGGGCCTTGGAATTGAAAAAGTAGGTACTCTTATTGAGAAAACCTGTTCTTACTTGTAGTAAATTACTTCTTCTAACTCCCTATGTAGTCAGATCAAAATTTTGTGGGTACTTGATACAAAAAAATTATTGACGGCAAAACATATCTGTCAGTTTTTCTCAGACGGCAGCGTCTAAACAGTTCAGATGATTTTCTCCAAAATAGATATTCCCCTTTGCTCTGAACGAACTCGAGGCTCTGCAAGTTCGAAATGGATATTTTGCTTTTGGGGGTTACTTTCCCTGAAGCCTCAACATCTTCAAGGGTCTCAAAAATGGTATCAAATTTTTTAATTAAGTTTTCTTACAGAGCAAATGACACTTAAAAATGATGGAGATTTAATTTTCATGGAAATTTTAGAAAATTGCAGAAATTCAACATTTTTTTGGCGTCTTCCTACAACTTTAATACTGAAGATACATATACAAGTATTATACATACATTTGTATTTCTTAACAAAATGTACTAAAATGTTGTATATTGAAATAAACGTATGTACAATGTATGGAGAAATAAGTAGTTTCTTCGTAATTTTGGGTGAAATATAGAACATTTGAAGAATTACCAGGCACCCAAAGTAAAAGCCAGATCTACAGACTTGATACACGTTTACCTACGTATGTCAACGCGCTGATTCCAAATCTGAAGCCTCAATTAGGCTACCACTCTCAATTTATTTTCTAAATCGCAAAAAATACCGTGACATTGTCTTTTCTTCGAGGGATGTTGTCAGAACTAAAGACTTGACACATTTTTGTCTATGTATGTAAACGCGCTGAATTCGAATGTGAAGCCCGAATTGCGCCATCACTTTCAAGTATTTTTTAATATCTCAAAAACAAAATCCACTAACTTTCACGATGTTTTTTCGAGATTTAAAAAACTGGAAGGTTGTAGCGCACTTCTGGCTTTGGATTCGGATTCAGCGGGTCGATTACATAGACAAACGTGTCAAACCTCTGAGCCTGACAACTTTTGTCTTCTGGAGAATATAAGCTACAAGGTACCAAAATCTGGTATTCAATTTTTTTTCGCTATTAAAAAACTGGAGGGTGTCGGCGCAATTCTAGCTTCGGATTCAGCGCGTCGAGTTACATAGAGAAACATGTGCCAAGTCTTCGGATCTGACAACAATCTCCGAAAACAAAAAGTACAATGTGGGTTTTTGCGATTTAGAAAACTGGCGGGTGGTGGCGCAATTCTGGATTTAGATTAGGATTCAGCGGGTCGACATACATAGAGGAACGTATTAAGTCTTTGGGTCCGACACCTTTTTTATTTTGTGTGCCTGTATTATTATTATTATTTAATAAATGTTCCAATTCTTTCCTAATTCCCCCCCGCCTTGAACATAGTACAGAACGAGGAAGAAAATGGTTCTGGTTCCATATTCTTTGAACTTTCCTTATTTTTGATAATTGCATTAAATTAAGTTTGCAAAAGTATAACTATTGGTGACAGAATTTTTTCGTAAATGGAATCTGTTTTAAAAATATATCTTTAAGTAAAGTCATGTTTAATTTATTTGGAAAAACAGTTCTTTCACGTAATTTTTCCTTGAAGGGATGGGAATTTCTAAAAAAGATAATTCCTCAGAAACGGCTACCAATTTTTTTTTTAAATGTTTCCTGCGGATAGAACAAAGAACTCTTAAAAATGGCGCAGGTTTCATTTTTATTTAACACTCTGAACATTCTGAAATTGCAAATGATGCAAATAATATGAGAAAGTAAGTAATGATGGAGCACCACTAGTATATAATTTGTACAATTTACATTCACATAATTATCAAAGCAGACGAATTGTTTCGCCAGTTAAATAAATTGAACAAAAATAGAAAATTTTAACTTAAGTTGATACACATTACCGACCATTTTTATTCATATTTCTTGTTCGTAAAGGTAAACCTTTCAAATATTTTTGGATAATTTTCAATACTGAATTCGCTCTTTTTATCAAAGAAAAATCTACTCTGGCAATCGCAGTGAATAGAAATTACTCTCAATAATTAATGTAACTATTGATATACTAGCTCTCTTCTAACATACTAAATCAGTTTATTGATTATTATTTCGCTTCTTTCATGGGTCTACTTTAAACTTAGAATAGAGTTTTTACCCCTGGTTTTAACACTTTGAATGATTTTAAGCCTCCATTTCCATCTTTTGAAATACGATTATTCCGCACGGGCAGTCCGTATAACGTTCCTATAGATATTTCCATTTCGAGCAGAAAATAGCTTTTTTTAAAAATAAAGGCATGTGATTTTTGAAGAAATAACTTAGGGTAGTTACATGAAATTTGTAAACATTTTTGTAATAATTTATCAGTGTCGCTGAACAAGATAAGACCGGTGTTCTAGAGTTTTTTGTATGACCTTCCGGGGAGATATGAATGTTTCCAGGAGACGAAAAACTCAAATCACTATTCATAGAATGCACAAAGTGAACAGAATGCGCAAACACGATCACTAAAAAGCGGATCCAGGAGAGACGGATTTGGAAAGTTCTCTTTCGTAGAACCAATGCAATTTCACGGAAATAAACACATTTTTCAAAAACAAATTTTTGGTTTCAGACAATAGATTTTGGTTCGATATTGAGGAAAAACTAACACATCTGAAAAAATTAATAATAAATAAAATGAGTCGAAATCAATTGTTGATAATCAAATATTGTAACATTTTCTTTCTACTCGCAAATCCCCTCCCAAATTCTTTCACTAACGTAAACCAATAGCCGTCTTAAGGTAGTTGCGCCAAGGCAGTCCATTTTCACCTACAACATAGTTTTCCATAAAACTATAACATTGTTTAATAGTAGTTTATGCAATTAGTTTATAATGTTAAGATTTATTGCATGAGTACATGTTTTGAAAACGAGCGACGTTAGGAGCGAGTTTTCAAATTTGTACGAATGCAATAAAGCAACATTATAAACGAGTTGCATACGCTATTTTTTTGTATAACAGCATTATAAATTTACAAGAGAATCAAACTTAATTTCGCGAAACAACTTTCTTCTGACGTCTCGGGTGCTTGACATCGAACGCCCTCTGGAAATCAAATTCCAGATGGCATTGTTGACATCCGTGCGAGAAAACGGTGGTCGGCTGTTCCGTCTTCTTCTACCTCCCCACGATTCTCTCGCTACTATTGGCTGAATGTGTGATGACGTCATGTCGCGTTTAATAATGGCGATGACGTCATGTAGCGTGCGATAAAATACTGGATTATGCACGATTCGGGGTATCGAAAAGGGTCGTTTATAATGATGGTATACAAAAAAGTTCTTTATATTGATTCAAAATCTAGAAAAGAATAAAAGAATTAATATTTTTTTTAAAAAAAAGGATAAAAATGAATTAGGGTTAATCATCATGCGTTTCAATATTTGCTTTTTTCTGGAAGGTCCCCTCCGAAATTCCTTCTCTGATGAAGCGCGGGGCCCGTCGGAAGATCTCCGCTTGCAGTTGGGCCCCGTTGCGTCGTCCGTCCCCACCATTACTTCGCAGGTAATTTGGGCAGCGCCCTACCATCGGCGGGCCGCTTTCTTCCGACGCAGACTCACACGCGCATTAAGGGAGCAGCTGCGGGAAGTGGCCGGAGTCGGGGCATTCGTTATTTGCATAAGCCCGAGATTACAAAAAGCAATTTGTCTGAAGAACGGAAGAAAAGGTGACGCCCCAGAGTCGGCTTTCTGCATATTACAAACTTCGCCTTTCACTCGAGATTTGTATTGGTAAAATGGAGTCCGAAGTTCGGGTACTCGGTTTTTATTCGTCTTGCAGTTGGATACACACTTCCATTCACAAGTGAGCTTGTTATTTGCATGTAGTTCTAATGAAGAGTACGCATTAAAAAAGTTATATTACAGGTGTTTTATAACAGCAAACGTTTACACTCGGATTAAATGATATTACTGGTAGCTTAAGCTTTGTACGCTGAGTAGTACTAAGGTCAAGAATGAGATTTTTGATAGCAAACTAAATACACGATACATCATTGGTAAGTATTGCAATTATCGAGATTTTTGAAAGCAATCAAAAAGGCCCCGTGAAAACCATTTCAAATGTTTCAGAAGTCTATTCATCACCATTGAACTGTGCTACATCAAATACTTTCTCAAACAACTGGGAAAGGTTAAGTAACACTATATTATATGAGACTTTAACACTCGACGTAGAAATCATATTCATCAGGTGACAGTATCAACAGCTCATTACAAAAAATTCACATACAATGCATGTACATTATTTTACAACACTTTGCCAGATGACATTAAACGATTAAATTCAATAGAAAAGTTTAAATCCCAAGTGAAATCGTTTCTGCTGCATAACTGTTTCTATACAATTAGAGACTATACTGAGCATCACAAGAAAAGTAACATTAATTTCAACAATGATACATAATGCATTAATTACCATTTGGACTGTAAAAATGAGTATAAACAACCTGTAACAACTATTGTAACACAGCTTCCGTGTCAATGACCCCCATCTCGATCAGGTTTTTCGTCCAGTTTCCCTGATCCATTGAGCAAATGCTGAGATGGCCCCTTGTTTTGCTTCTGGACATAAATGTAACTTCATTTTCTGTGCATGTCTTCTAGAATTCAGTGGGAAATACAATTATTCAAATTATCGTTTCCATGTTGTCGCGGGAGGAAGTAATAAGAGCCAAAATTTATTGCTTATTTATCCTTGAAAATATATTTTATTATATGGGAGTTTTTTTTTCTCCCTTTCAAAATTCAAAATTTAAGTAGTATATGACTTAGTGTAGGGATCACAGAATTTTGAAAATGTGCACACAATTCACTTTTCCCCATAGCACGTCATACGCAGTTTTTAACTGTTTTTTGACGTAAAATAAATAAAAAATAAATAAATAGACTTGTGTCATTATATTACACTATGTGAGAATGGTGCCATTCTTTTAAGTGTCCCATGCACTCTACCCGTGAAAAAAAAAGCAGTTTTTGAAATATTTGTTTCTATAATTTCCATTAAGCAGAAATTACGCGAAAACCGCTGGTTTTATTTTAAAAAAACTGTGCATCATCTTATTTAAAGATATAATTTTTAGGAACTGATTTCATTCAAGACCAAAATTTCTAACTTGTATTGTAATATTGTAACGTTAACTTTGCAGTATTCGAAAATACCGAGTGTTTGCCAGAAATGGAACCAGCACCAATATTTTTATCGTTCTTTGACATATACGAGGGGCAAAATATTAAAGGAAAAATTGGAGCCGTTTTAGAGAAAAAAGTTTACAAATTGCCTAAAAAGCAAGTAAAATTACGCGAGAAAGTTTATTTGAATATTAGTGTAAGTGAGTAAATTAATTAATTTATGTATGAATACTCTTGAGAGATATTATATATATATATGTATATGTATATATATATATATATATATATATATATATATATATATATATATATATATATATATATATATATATATATATATACATATACATATATGAGTGTGTGTGTTCGCCAAATAAACCTATTCACACACTGTCAACAATTGTAGGATAATGCTTTCTTGTTAATCGAGTTCGTCCAATTATTCCTGACGCATGAAACAATGTCTTCTTACTTACATTATTTCTGATACAGTAAGTGGAGGCTCACAGAGAAATCATTCTGGTTTTGTCAAACCGGCATAGATTTGAAAAACTTTCACACTTAATCGCTTACATAGGATTGGCGGAGAATGTCTTCTACAGCAAACGAAAAACACACTTGTCAATTTCTTTTATTCGCATCTTTTGCATACAACATGAGCAAAAGGTAGACTCCGTATCGTTATATTTCCTTGTAATGGTCATCCTCAAATCGACACGCACCAGGCGAAATCGACGTCATAACGAACAAAAAGAAAGTATTTGCGTTCTTGCTTATATACTCTTTGCAGCCTTTAGTGTACACATTGCACACGCAATGTGTATGCCTTGAACTTTCGGTCTCCATTTCATGTTAGGCTGCGACAGAACGAAACAATAATCATTTTCTTCTCAGATAAACATCTAGAAGTGTACAAGCCGCAGCAATAAAGCTACTCAGACCGTTCTGACATTTTTCAAACGGTTAAGTGGCTTAGAACACCAGCAATACAACTCAATTGACTCTGAAGCTCTGGTCCCAGCAGTAAAGGAGTCTAACTCATTACAAGCGGGCAATTGAGAAGAGATACTGGATGTTCGTTAAACTCGAAAAGTACTGCAACGGGAAGTTGAAGATAGGATCTTCTTCCGAGTGCATGTAATACGAGATTGGCATTTGCGTGCCATGAAGTAGGGAAATAATTGGAAAACCCCCCTGTCAGATTATCTAGTGAGACTGTACTTTCCCCATGATCCATGTTTGTGATGTAAATTGAGCTATAACAGTCAGAAAATTGTTATTTTGAACCGGATGTAATGTTTTACAAAATGAAAAATGACATTTTTTCAAAAAAATGTTAATAGGAGCTATTTCATTTCTTTATTACTTTGAACAGATGGAAACAAAACTCCTTCAGATGGCCTGGATAGTCGAGGTCGCTAAGGATAAAAGGTCGTAGTTGTCTTGGCTTGAAGAGTCGTGGGTTCAAATCCCACCCCGGTCTGGATGTTAGTACGTGTTCCCCACCGTTACCCCAAAGTTAAAAGTTAGTCATCGCTATTTGACCGCATAATTGATAAGCGACCTTAAATAAATTAACATTCATTCACTTATTGTCTTTTATTTTGTTTCAAATTAAACTAGTGGTGTTACAACAGCACATACATCCTCACATTATTTGTATCGGCAAAGAAAGGCATGTCAAGGTTGCGGGCAAGGCAAGAAGCTTCCTAGGGCTCGAGGGCACTACGTCCAGAAAAATGGAGCGATATTTAAAAGTAAGGGTTGTACAAATCCCTCTGAAGTGGCGGTCCTCCACAGGATACCTGGCCCAATACAGTCTTCGGGAGAAATTACTTGACAGTTATTGTCACAAATTGAGCTATATTAATTCCTATTTTCTCGTTAACGCAAAGAAATGATCAATTTAAATGAAATAATACATCAGTTCGATTTCAAATTTTTAATTGAGAGTATAATAAAAATAAAAATTGAATCAAAAGAATCTTGATTTTGTAATCCTGTTTACTTATGAGTGATATAAAAGCATGAACATTCTACGTTCACGTTGGAAGGTTTAACAGACAAATATTCTTGTTTCTTGCCTGCGCTGTCCGTCCGTAAGCAAAAATTGTTAATTTATAGAGACTTGTTAATTTATTTCACATTATTGTTAAATACAATAAATAACTGTATGATTTAATAACACAACACAAAACGAAAGCAAGGAAAGAATTCGCCATTCAAAAATATCACTTAGCAACGATTTTTATATAAGGGAGAATTTAAAAAATAAATAAATAAATAATAAAAAGTAGGGAAAAATATAAACATAATACAATTCTCGGTTATTTGATAGAAATATTCCGGCAAACAAATTTTCGTACAAAGCCACTATTTTTTAAAAATTTATTACATTTTAAGAGGTTTACATGCTTCAGTTATAACAATTTTGTCACATGTATTGGTGGCTTAAAATCTAACTCACATCGAATTTCTTACAGCTAATACATTGGGTGAGGAAACCTATTGGCACCTCTATTCCATTTCGGAGAAAAATTTTTGAAATACATGGAATGGATACTTGTTTTGGATTCGTGTATTGTGTGTGGGGTTTCTGCAAAGCGTGAATTCGGATACAGAAGCCACTACTCACCGCCTTGCGCCGCTTTAGCTTGCGCATGAACTCTCCTTCCCAGATTTTAAGGGAAAATGAGCGCGGTGTCGGAGAAGTTGTCCATACCCGTGGAAGTGCGGACTCCCCAGGCGGGCAAGTAGCTCGTGCGGACGCGGTTTGCCGTGCATGAGCTAAGCAATATTATAAGAAAACTCGAACGTGCATTTACAACATTTTTTTTCACGCTGAATTTCAAAGTCAGTTATCAGGTTTAGCACACTAGTCACGTTACCCGTACATAGCTAGTCTCGGAGATAAAATTATTCTCTCGACATTTAAAAAATAGTGGAACGTTTGCATTTGCGATTTTCGAAAACAGATATTTTAGTTAATATAATTTCGAAAACTTATTTTAATGAACAATTTTATTGAAACAAAACCGCCGGAAATTTGTAAACTATTGTAATTTTCAAAAATGAAGAGAGTTAAAAAAATTGACCCTGAGCCTTTTTTGTAATCGTACTTCGATTCATTGGAGAAACAATTATTTGGGGCCGTTTCTGAGTATATTTTTCATTGTCTTTATTTTAAACAAAAATTGAACAAAATCTGCGCAATAACAAATTACTTTTTTTATAGATCTAATTTTGAAGAACACATTTCATGAAGGAAAAATACTGTATCACCAATGTTATAGTTTTGCCATATTAAAGTTTTGTAATTATCGAAATTACAGAGTTTCCTCCAAATAGAGCCCAGCGACATTTTTACGGATACTTTGTTTTATGTGAGTCAAAAAGTATTTTTCAATATTGCCTCTGTCACACAAATACTACTCATCCTTTTGAAAAATTGTACTGGATATTTCAAGATCTGACTCTGAAAAAAACGATTTAATTCAGGAAAAACCCTTCAGAGACAGAGGCATGTTCTCCTTAAAATCGAAATATTAGTTTTAAATTCGCAGGGTCTCGAGTTCTGCGGATCGATTCAGGAAAATCAATTCGGAGAAAATCACCAGAATAATTTAGCCACCAGAGATGTTCACAAACGGATAAACAGACGTTTTCACGTAAACAAATTTTTCGATATCAAAATCCCTAACCCGTCACCACCTCTCTTTGTGCACAAAATATATCCAACAAAATGCTGATCCGGTGGCCGAGATCGCTAAGGCAGTAGTGTCGTAGCAATGTCGGACCGAAGGGTCACGGGTTTGAGTCCCGCCTCGGGCATGGTTGTATTTGTGTTCGTCCTTTCACCCCTTATCATCATATAGTTTCATCCTCACAGTTACCATATCGTTGACACCAATAGTGGTCGCTAAGTACCTAGATGTTGATGCAACCTTAAATTTAAAAAAATAAACTTCAAAAATCTCCTAGGTGAACTTAGCAGAATCTGTGTGAATAGCTTCTCTAGTCGCGGCCAAATGATAAAAGTAAATATTTCCGGAAGCTCAGACTTTAGAAACATAATAAACTTCCTAAAAGAGCATAAACATAAGTTTTACACTTATAGCGATCCAAAGAATACACGCAAAAGTGCTACAATTAAGGAGGTTCATACGTCCACAGATGAAGTCAAGAATGTCCTCGTAGAACAAAATATCACACCGAGTAAAGTCACCCTCTACAAATCAAATGGATCCTCAATGCCACGCTTTGTCGTAATAGTAGACAACAATGAGGACTTTGAAAAACTGTTCAAAATAGAAATTTTGCTACATTCTGTTGTAAAAGTAAAACTTAGTCAGAAAAATCAGTCAATAGTGCAATGTACAAACTGCCAGGACTTTGGGCACACCAGAAATTACTGAAAGAAATTCCTACATGTGTTAAGTGCAGCAAAGACCACCTCTCAACCACGTGTAACCCCCTCCCAACTCTGAGCTTATTTTTGCGAACTGTAAAAATAGCTTTGAGCTGCTTACAGAAATTGTACGTTTTCTGCAAAAGCAACTAGCCTTCGCCAAGTCTCACACACCCATATCTACAAGAGGATGCCCCGCCTAGTCTAACCAATCCCCACATTCATAATATACGTCGCTCTCCCCACCCTCACACCGACACTACCTCATCAACTATCCCTTCCTCCTCCTCTGAACCTTAAACACCACCCTCTTTCAACTCTCCACCGGCCCTCATGGAGCTATCCCTCGCCCAATCCCCAAAATCAATTTGTAATCAACATTATCAATCAGATACTCCTCCCTCATCCCATTAATACAAAATATAATTATCTCCATCCTCACTCCATTTCTGAGCAATGAATTACAGAAAATCAGCGTACTCAATTGAAATGCCAACCTAATTATCATAAAGAAACTTTACCTTCCCCACCTACTTGCCGAATACTCCATTGACATAACCATAATAACTGAAACTCACTTCCTTTCCAACTCAAAATATTCTATCGCATTATATATTCCAATCAGACAGACCTTCCCATAAAGGTTCAGGCGGTGTCTCCATCCTCATAAAAAATCCATTAACCACTACCTACTTCCCCATTCATCACCCCCGGCCTTGAGAGCTCAGCAATTGTCTTCCCCTACGTTGAGGCTCAACCATAACAATTAAAGTCATATACATAACCACCCAATAACCCCGATTAAACCCATCCATTTAAAACTCTTATTCGAAGCACCCACCTCTACCATAGCCATAGGCGATCGGATATTCCCGAATATCCCGAAATTCCCGAATATCCCCGACATTCTGAACATAAGACAAATACAGGGGGCGCCACCTACTATGAACCATCCCCATAACTTCTAAACGGTTCCGGATATAGAAATGCAGTTTTCGGTGAACAATGAGGAATTATTGGGAAAATAACATGCCGTAGAGAATTTTTTTAAATTTTAATAATAGTATTTTTAATTTTCGAGAAATTTGATCAACATAGATTTTTTAAATGGAACGATATATTTTTCTCAATAGCAATGGATAGACCATGAAAAAGGGAAAAAATCCCGGACATCCGTCTAACCTGGCAACCCCATATACGTCCGCGCCTAAATCTAGCCTATTCCTCCCTTCTTCTTTTCTATCCTCTTATTAATAAAACAGTCATCCTTAACCTAGGAGCCACCCTACACTTATATAAATCGCTAGTCGTGCCTACAATCACGTACGCAGCCCCGATATGGGGAGCTGCGGCCCCCTCAACAATAAAACACATCCAAACCCTACAAAATAAAATCCTCCGCATTACTTTAAATACCCCATGGTACATCTCAAATGCACAAATTCACAGTGACCTAAAATTCCATCCAGTCCCCCAGCACATCTACCGCCTCTCCGAAAGATTCAACAAGCTTCATATCCTCCCTTTCCAACCGACATTCTCACTAGGAAAAACCACTCGTCCTCATCTAAACCGCATCCCGTCCAGATTCCTCAAAGATAAATTCCGTCCTCTGTCGGTCCTATTCTACCTCCACATCATAAACCCCGTTATCTCACCCATTTCACAACACCACCAGCAATAAATTCTGAACACCCCACCCTGATTTCCCGTTGAGAATCTCAGTGAGATCATCCTCTTGACTTTTACTGAATATTGTGTACATATCATATACATTGTGTGTATATTGTGTTACTGTACGAACTGTGAACATACGTACACCGTATCAACCAAACAGTTGTGAAATGTGGCTATGTACGCTGTATCAGAGAAGGATGTAATAAAAAACTTTTTTCTATGCGGTTAGTGTTTGGAATTGTGTATATTATTGTCAATTTTCTTTGTGGTGGTTACAGAAAAACAAATAAAGATTAAGCAAAGACACGTTTGTTATGAAGGTAAAATATCACGAAAATGACGGGACCCTTCAAAAGAAGCCGGCGTACGCACAGTAGAACTAAGGTGTGGCGTTATGTTTGAATTTCACAGCCTGCAAAATCTTGCACTTTGTCACTTGTGACTTGTGACGTGAGAAAGTGCAAAAAATAAAGCTACAAGTATTTATTAGCCGTTGATGCGACTTAAAATAAATTAAATTAAAAAATAGTATTTATTTTTTGCTGAAAACTTTTCTCTACTAGAACGTTAAAGATATAATAGTCTTAACATTACAATATTAGCCTCTCATCATGAATAATTCGTGATATGATGATTGTAAAAGTACTTTTTATGTACTATCAACTTATACAGGTGTCCCCACCTACTATGGGCCACCCCGTAACTTCTGAATATCGAAGTGCAGTTCAAAATATCGAAGTGCAGTTTTCGCTCAACAATGCGGAATCAGCGCAAGTAATATGCCGTAGAGATATTGTTTGACATGTTTTTAGTTTTCGAGAAATTGAATCATCTTTGATTTTTTAAATAGAACTATATATTTTTCTCATTAGCAATTATAAGATCATAAAAAGAGGAATTGATTGATGTATAATATGCTAGTATTTTGATAGTAATTAGAGTGATAAGATTGATTAATGATAGCAATGAGAGTGATAAGTGTTAGAGTAATTAGAGTCTGACATGTGATTTTACATTAAATGGACAATATTTCCTCTAGCAGCCCTCACGTCGTTGCCTTTGGGTGACCTTCGCATCCCCGCGCCCAGACTTACGGGGTGAGGAGTGACAGAGAGGCGGCCGCACTAATAGTCTTAACTAGAAAAATATCCGTATGAACGATCACAATGAAGCATTTTTCATTGATTCATCAGAATTTATCATTTCTTTCACTGACTGAAATTCCGAAGCACTACAGTCATTTGTGAGGATAGAATACATCGATGCTTTGGAATTTCAACCAAAAGACAAATTTAATTCTAACGAATCAATGGAAAAAGTCTTTCATTTTCATAGTTAATACCGATGTTTGCTCCTATGTCACTCCTGATAAGACCATGGATTGCTATAAATACATCTCTATTCCCCATTGCTACACCGCTCAGTCTCCCATCTCCCCGTAACAGTCTCGGCGCCGCAAAGGCCAATTTCCCAAAAGGCAACAGTTACAAGCGCTGCCAGTTTAGTAAATTTTGTCCGTTTAATTAAAAATCACGTCAGAATCTCTACTTTTATGCTCGAATTACTATCAAAATACTAACACATGAACATCACTGTATTCCTCTTTTTATGATATATGCATTGCTAATGAGAAAAATATAGTTTCATTAAAAAAATCAATGATGATTCAATTTCACAAAAACTAAAAAAATTCAAACAATATCTCTACGGCATATTACTTGTCCCATGATTTCGCATTGTTTTAACGAAAACAGCACTTCAATATCGCGAACCGTTTAGAATTTATGGGAGTGGGACATCCTGTATAGGTGAGTGACGTTTGTATTGAATGAAATGAACTACTTTCAGATATATAGTTTGTCGTTTCATATCAAATCTTGTTTTCTTTGAGAGTTGATCAAATTCAAGTAATTCTAAGGAAATTGGTTGCTCGATTTTCTCGTACATTTTTCACAACCAAAGTTAGGGCACTTTTTCGTTCCCCCCACTGTCTTGACACGGGTAGGGAAAGGGTCATAAGGTCGACATTAGCTTCTATAGCACGGGCACTAAAACATACGTTCGCCGAGGTTCCTAAACACATGGTCCCTACAAACATTTGTTTTCACCTCCCTGTAAAGCAGCCCACTGACTCTCTCGCTCAGCATGTGCCTTCAGCGTGAAGTCACGCAAGGCACCGAGGCAGAATTACCCTTTTCGCCAGAGCAAACCTGGAATGACCTCCCTGATAAGTATTTTGTGTACCTTGGGCCTGGAACGCCTCTGCGCTTCGGAAGCTACCCCTTATCTGCAAAACGCGGCCACACGCTCCACGGAGCCCGCTCCCTCCGTCCTTCTGCTATCTTCCACGCTCAATTTCCCACATACTCTTCTTTTTCTTTCTCCGCACCTCTCGTGCGCCATTCTCGCTAACGTCGAGGATGCCTCTGCACCGGCTTTGGTCTACACCAGAAGGTTACCGGAGAAGGTCGGACGGACGCTTTTCCCAAAGTAGGGAATAATTGAGAAGAGCGATGCTGAGTGCGGGATGTGACCCGTTTCATCCGCAATTAACCTATGACAGTTGAAACTGTGAAAGTACAGGATCAGCTTTGCGTGTCGGCAGAATTCGGTGATCGTAAATTTGGCATGATGAATTGAGACCACCAGGGAATGATTCAGGGTTCTGTATTGCATACTGATTTATTTACATGCACTCAATTACAAAAAGAGAAAACGGCACAAATGTAAAGAGCATATACAATACATCATTAAATAATTCATTATAAACAAACATAATTATGGACATATACAAAGAAATCAAATCTTAAATAAAGCGTTTTATCTCATTTTCCTAGACAGTCTTGTGTAAGTGGAAATAGAAATGCGAAAAAGGGAGGATTGTTTTTGACGTTTTTTTTATACAAAAAATGGCGTATTCATACTCCCAGATGAATTGATCTTTCATAGTTAGGACAAAATAAATACTGAAATGTCTCAAAGAGCTGAAAGATACAGCAACCCTTTTATTATATTTTTAGGAATAACTGCCACGTAGAAAAGAGAAATTTAAACAGTAAAATATACATATATAAAACAGTAATTGTTAAAATATTAATAATTTAACATTCCGGTATCCTATTTTCTTTTTAGACAATCAATGTGCATGTTTAAAAAATGTTTTATTTTTCATGTAATACTGGAATACGTTTCACTTGATTGATTTGGATTTGCACGTATCTTAAGGTGTAATCAAACACAAATATAGTGATATGTGATAATGAAAACATATTTTGATGATACTATGTGGAATAAAAGAGTTAAATAGAAATACACAGTAAGAGGAGTAGAAATTAATAATATAAGGAGTAGGATAAGGAGTAGAATTTAATAATAATAATGCCATATCAATAAAGGCATTATTATTATTAAATTATAGAATAAAAAAGTATGAGTAAAAAATATGTAGAAAGTTCACAATATACGAAAATGAAGTTTAATTTTTCATGTAATACTGTTTACATTTTTTAAAAACTTCAATATTATCTAAAAAGAAACTAAAGGTGCTACAGAATGCCACAGACTTTCTCGCAGCAATTTTTTCTAATTTCTTTGGTGAGGTCTGGCCTTAAGGACTTGCTCAGTACTCTAGCTAGCTGCCATCTATCGTCGACCAAAGTACATTATTTTTACATTTTCTGAAGTTTTCGGTTTCCTGAGAGTACAACCGAAATATGACTTCAAGAATATTAAAGAAGAGTAAAACCTTGTCCTAAATAGAAATTTTCACTGACAAATTTCAAGCAGTTTTTAAGCGATTAAACAATACTGTAAATGCGAAATTTGAAACTCTCTTTCACAGGAATCTATTGAGTTTTCGAAAACTTTCATTTGAAGTAATTTGAAGAACTTCCACTCCATGTATACATGCAATAATATATACAAATTCATTGAAATGTGTATATTAACGGCGTTAAAATATTTTAAAAAAATATTCAAAAAATTGAATAATTATTATTTTTATAATAATAGATATTGAAAAAATTACATTTGTGTAATTTAAAAAAAGAATACACCAAAATGAACATTACGTTATATTAAACAGTGCAATTAGAACTATCCATTGGAAAAATTAGGAGCCATTTTTGAGAAAATAACGTTTGAGCGTTTCTGAAAATACGGAATTTTGAGTTCATTTTTAGAGATAACTTGAGTTATTGAGATACTTTATTTGACACTATTTAAATCACATGTACTCGTAAATTTAATAATGAAAAGAAATCGCCTTTAATATTATCGACGTGAGAGACAAGTAAAAAAAATCACTTTTGTAATTTTTGAAAAAAAAAACAACAACAAAAGAATAGAGCGATATGGAGTTTATATAATCGTATAGGGTTTATTAGGCACTAACGCTACCAACAATTTAAAGAAAAAATTTGAAGCCGTCTTTGAGAAAAGTTTGGTTGTTTGAAAATGTTGCTTGGAGGGTCTTCATGTAAAGTATCCCCCCAAATTTAAAGAATTTTTTCAAAATTTCAAAGCTTTAACTAGAGCCAGATGGACAAAGGTTTCTTCAATTTGGAAAAGATAGTACTTGTGGTTTAGGCGCTAGTTGTGTTCACAGATGGTCGGACGGTCAGACAGACAGACAGACAGACAGACAGACAGACAGACAGAGTTTTGAAAAAAAAAAACAAACACTTTCGGTATCAGGGGACCCCAAAACGTGCATTTCCGTTGAAATCTCGAAAGCGATTTTCCGCAGCATCACACAACTTTCTCTATACTATGTATATTACTTCCGTATATACATATTATAACGAATATTGCGTCATCTTCCTTCACCTTCTTCCTCCTCACTACGAACTACCTGTATCCGCGGATTGCGTCATCGGCCGGCGGCCCTCGAACTAGCTAGTCCCAGAGTGTTCTTGGCGCTAATCGCAAAGTCCAGAAAATTCTCGCCGGCGCTCGCCGAGTATAAATACGCGGCGGCCGGCGACAGTGAGTCAGTCTTCAGTCTGAAGAGGAAGCTGATCTGTGAAGTGTGTGCATCGCGGTGAATAGCAGTGCAGTGATTGTGCTCAGTGTCGTGAACCGTGACCAACGCCGTGAACTGTGGTCAGTGCAGTGGACTGTGGCCAGTGCATCAAACAGTGGTCAGTGCGACAGTGTAAGAGAAGTGAACAGTGAAAATAAATACTCAAGAGAAGTTTAGTGTAAATAAATACTCAAAAGAAGTGTAGTTTAAATAAATAATCAAGAGAAGTGTGCCGTATAAAGAATGATCAAGTGAATCTGTACATAAATCAAGTGTTTTCAGTGATTGTGTTAAGAAACAAAATAAACGTTTTTGTGAAAATAATATCATAGTTTTAATTCACCACCTAGAATCGTAACAAATGTATACGGGAAAGTAAACAGGATACCCGATTGTTAAATAATTAATATTGAGATAAACGAGTTTTAGAAATACCATCAATCGTCAGCTGTGCAACAAAACACGAGAAGCACAGTCTGACGTTACGTACATCATCCCACATCTTATGTATTCTGCATTAGAGTATGCTTCCCAAGTCTGGAGGAATTCATCTTACTCAACGCAATGGTCATTGTAAAAGTTTTACCAGGAGCAACATGACGTATTTCGTATTAGATCTGGAGTCCGTAGTAGATCAGGGGTGTAGCACCTGCAGATAGAGAACTTACCGCTGAAACGGAGAACAATTAAGAAAGAAACAGACTACCGGCATCTCGTGTTTGAACACGAACTTCCCCCTACACGCGTTGTATCAAAGAACTTTCTGCAAACAAACCCGCTTCCCATCTCACCCAACAATTCTGCGCTGCAAACTCACTGACACACTGGCGCCAAGTGGTAACACTGAACACAAACTTTCAGAAATTGATTGTAATGTATTGTTAAATACATGTAGGACTAGTTCTTTATATACAATTTATTGTGAAATCCGCCGTTGCCCCCTCCCCTCATCGGTGTTTTGCGGGTCCCAGCACGTCATTAGTGTGACCTGGGTGTCGGAAAGGAGCCACTATTATTTTCCTGTGCTCAATGACTACTGTAGACGTGCTCTTCTTCAGAGTTTTATTTTTAAAAAATAAAGTCTGTTCACCACGGTGAATTCAGAGTTCACAAAAATTTGTTTTGTAAACTATAAAAAAGACGCAGACAATAACTCCCACAATCTAATATGAGAATTATTTTGCAGTTGTTTTGCAGTAGATATCGATGATATCTATCATCACTTTGCGTCCACAGGGCTTCAATCAAGAGGAGAAATTATACTATAAACATATTTATAGCCTGAAGTAAAGAGAATCCACTGCTCTCTTTGAAAAAAGTATCACAGTTTTCTTAAGAAAGCTTCGGATGAGTATTGTATACTGCACAATATCATCTGTTCTAATATTAAAATAATATCATCGTCACAAATCAAATGCTTTTGAGTAAGACCTTTTTAACCCGGGAGATGTCACGTGGGACAATTTGAACTCTAGACTTTATTTTTTCATGTACACGTTAATGCGAGAATATTGTATACTCTTGTGACATTCGGTACCTTTCCCCTAATCTTTTATCTGCAAAATTCATTACTAGTCCCATCATTGAAGACTCTCTCAATTCTCAGAAACTTATTTTATCTCGCGGGATGTCTCTGGGTTCGCGCACCCTCCTACGTTACACTCAGGTTGACAAGCAGAGCGCTGATCGGCTCATCGCCCTCGGAGACGTTGTGATAACCTTGCGATAAGGCTATAATCAACGTTCTGGAAGACAACATTATTGGAATACCAGAAACAAGACTTGCAGACGGAAGCATTGCATTCTCCCTTAGTTTATACAGAGATCAATACTAGGATTTGCTTTGAGAGCTGATCTCTAAGATATTACAATATTTGCATTCAGAACAAACACAAGAAGTTCCAGAAAAGAAAACCAACAAAACAAAATGTTAAATTTATCCAAGAAATTTGAGCGCAAAAGGATCACGTGAATGTGAAAAGTGCATGAATATTATAAATAATATTCATTGTTTGTTTAATATCATCGTAAAAAATATTCCTGAATTGTACACATACATTTCAAATTAACGTTTGAATGTACTAATGTTTATGAACTTTTGGATTATACGAATGGAAAAAAATATTATTTTATGCATCAATAAGCGTTTGAAAAGTTATTAATTAATAACAACAACAAAATAAAATAATATAATAATAATAATAATAATAATAATAATAATAATAATAAAGTAGTCCATTAATGAAATTACGGATGTAACAGTAATTTCAATTCCGAATTGTGTATGGAACAAAAGTTACTCTGGGGTCCGTTTTCTCCCAAACAACCCGTTACATTCGTAGGTAAGATTCAATATCTCCCCGGTTAATCACAGAGATTCGTGAATTATTAATGTATGCTCCGATTGATTCCCTGCAAACAAAGCATTGGACTGCAAATGCTCTTAAATAAATTTAAGCTTACAAAACCCTCTTCCTGTGACTCTATAAACATTGCGTCTTCTTTGACCCTTTATCCAGGGCTGGGTCAGGGCGAACCCTTACTCAGAAAACGCTTTCGAAAGCCCCTCTTGTTCCAGCGTCGACAGACCTTGAGTGTGTGTTAGCAGACGGCACTCCACTCTACCTTCCAACGCCAAATTAACGTTCGTTTCTCCTTCTCACTTGCCCAATCGATTTCGCCTCGACAAATACCCCCACGGCGTACAAGCGCATCTCCATGTCTCCCCCAGCGTGTGAATGGCAGAATGCTAAGCAGTCGTTCAGAGACAACTCAATACCCTCAGCATAGCATCTCTACAGCCTGCTTACTCGGTCTGTTCGTTGAATTAATTAATGGGTTTGGTATGGAAATAAAAAGCGTTCACTTACTTTCGAGAAATGCAAGAGGATGCTTCTCCACGATGGGGCTGAATGTTAAGGGTACTCGTAAATTAACCCTTATCCGGGCAACCGGTGTCTGTTGGACATTGTGGGGTATATATTTACTGTCATGTAACCTAAAAGGTTTCTGTTTGTGCGCTTTCGTGACTTTATTTCTTGTTTATCTGAGCGTCTTTGGATGACATTTCACTAAAATTGATCAATAAACAATAGTGAAAATATTTAGTTTAAAGGTAAAGTAACCGGGCAAGAAGTGTCCGAAGGACACTTATATACTCTTTCGGTAAGAGACAACGGCTGGCGAATTCCATTTTGACACAACAATCAAAATAACGTGACACTTTTTTTATGTCTGTTGGTTGTCAAACGCCGGTCGCTTGTATCGTTGTACTAACTCACAAGCACTTCATATGCGACAAGTACTTCACAGACAAGACTCTCGCAGAACATCTTCTGGAAAATGGTATCGGAACAGTCGGAAGAACGAGAGATTTATTCCTCGAATATTCCAGTCCCAAATAAGTCGCCTCGTAAATTCATCATTTTTAGCTTTACAATTGAATCTAATTTCGTATCGTACGTTTCGAAGCGTATCAAAGCAGTCGTCGTTCTTTCCAGAGTGCCCCATACAGATACTTGCACAGAAGACCAGGTAGTAAACAATACTCCATTACAAGTACAAACCGGAAATCATACTTCATTACAATTCCACGATAGGTGGAGTTGACTCACTGAACCAGCTCGTTTATTCATTCTCGTGTCAAAGAAAACCAAACAGATGGCCATTCGCCAAAAAAGAAAAGAAAAAAATGGTTCCTTGAGATTCCGCATTGAGCAAGTTTTACTGCATCATAATCGGCAACATTTTGTTCTTATCATAAAACATTTTGAAGCAGGCTTGAGGGAATTCTTTAACTAGGAGTATCAGACATACGGCGTTCCAGGCCTATGGTTTCTTATAAATGGTACAAACGTCATTCTGTAGTGTTTTTATGCGCGGTTAGGTCAAGTCAGCAGAAAATGATGATCAGAGTTACACTACTTTATTTAACAAACTCATATCTTTTTTTAATTTTCCTTTCTGAAGCATTATTAAGAATATAATGTAGGTAAATGGCTGTAAGAATTAAACCCGCGAAAAGAAAAACACTTTGAGGCATATTAGAAGCCTTGTGGTCTTTAAAAATGTTCAGTTACAGTTTTCGATCTTTACATGTACGGGAGATATTCGCAAAATTCATTTTGTATTGTAAGATCAAAAAGGTATTAGCATATATTCTAAGGTATCATGATTTCTCTGCCCGAAATAGTTTCCGGAGGAGGCGTATATAAAGATTTGTAAGCTCGACCCTAGAGAGCGGAGCCGGGGCGGCGGTCAATAACCACTGACAGAACTTACAATCCTACCTGCGTTCAGTCATGTGCACGACGCTCTTACAGCTAAGAGTTCTACGGCATGTTTTGCGATGGATAGTGCCCATGGCAACATTCAGCAAAGGCGAATATCCGGATATTTACGATCACCATTCTGATCAGTCGTACAGTACGGACCTCCGCGTTCTGCGATACGCTTCATTGCTGCCCTCTGATAAGTCAATGTGAAAGTTCTGTAATACTAGTGTTAAACAACACTTACAAACTTTGTGATGCGTTTTAAGTGATAATTCTACATGAGCAACCCAAATCGCTGGCATAGGTCTGCGCATTACAAATATCCTAGTTCACGCGTACTCAACCGATATCGTATACCAGGAAAACGTTAGTGAAACAGCAATCCAACCAACTCCAGCGCAACTAAAACATCAACGAAAATACCTGTTCCTTCTACTACTATCGTCTCGTCAAATGCTAAGTACACTGATGCAACCTAACAGCAATGTTTGTATTCCACAAAACCAGCTTTGTAATTATCTCCTGGCTGAAGGCACTGCGTCTTCTTCAAGATGCGATGCTCATACCAATGCACATATAAACCTCGAAAGCTCAGTGCTAACTGAGGTCATGCGATTCCGATGAAAGAAAACACAAAAAGGTAGTAACAAACCAATGAAATGAATTTCCTATATGCACAAAAACATATTTGATCCTCAAAGGTGTCACAAAGAATAAGAATCTAGTTTCATTGTTAAAAATCTCACTGATTTCAGAACCACCGAAAACATTAGAATCCCATCATCTCTATAAACAACATTGAAAATATTTTATAATGAAACATCAACATAAAATCTCATTACTAAAGATTTCACTTCAACCTTCAGTAACAGCAAAGCTGAAATTAACTTCTACGAAATAGATAATTTCAGCAAAGCAATTAAATAATATTTGATCAGCACTAACCCCTGCATCTAGTTCCACACCTGCCAGAACCTAGACCCCCCCCCCCAAATCAATAAAAACATTCACCACTTCGAGGAAATAATATTTCAACATTTAAAAAATACTGTAAGACCCTCATCAGTGTTGTCAGATACAATAATCTGTTCTGTGAATGAATCATTTAAGTGTATTAGATAAACAGCTTATATACTGATTTTCAAATAACGCGCCAAAAAAGAGTCGCGGAAGTGGGATTGGCAGCTCAGAGTGCACGAAACGGCCACCTCGAAACGAATGAGAACCTTTCTCTAGATTCGTTGCTCGGACACAGGAACGGAAAGGAAGTATTCATGGATCAGATTGTACTAAGAACCACCAAGGGGCGATTGGTCAAGTGATCTTTTTCTTACCTGGAATTCCGACAACGAATCCGAAAGCATCTTCAACAAAGAAATAATTCAGACGCTCATATTGTAAGAGCTTTTTCTTTTCCAATCTTGATTTGCATCCACTTCCTACCATTGTGCTTTGAATGAATTGCACGGGAATTCGAACTGAATGGAACTGAACGACGGAGACGTGAAAGAGGGGGAGGGGCTGATGGCACATTGAACGGAACAGAAGGTATGGCATCCAGGAAGGCTCCACAACATGGGAACACAGGGCAGAGGAACGAGGAATCGCATCACGGAGCAACGCAAAGGTAGAAACCTGCACTCCTTCTACTGAATGACGATCAAAATCCTTAAGGCGCGTCTGCAAAACATGTAGGATGTCTCTCGTATACGCTTTTTGTAGTCTACGTTTGTCAGAAACTTTTTCGCTTATAAATAGTCAGCCAGTCCAATAAGAATTTGCCGTATAATAGAATATGTTGTAGGAATTGTTATTTAGAGCATTTCGTAATTGAAAGAGAGGAAGAACTGCGCGGAAACCACTCTTTGGGGAAGGTGGCGAGATTTCGCGAGCCCTTCAGCCATCAGCTGAAATATTTTTATTTTGTTGAGTAATTTTGGAAAATACAAATTGCGCTTGTGTAGTGAGCTTTGGTACATGGTTCTTTATCCATTCTAAAGCATAAACATGTAGAGCGATATTTGAGAAAATCTTATTAACATGTTTCTGGCTTATTGATATGATTTGATTGATAACTACGTAAAAACCGCAAGTATTTTGAAAAAACTGTTCATGAAATTATATGAAGTATAATAATTATGACAAATTGACGCCATTTATAAAACCCAAGAAAAGGTTTAACTTTTCCAGTTTTAGAAAATTTGTTATTTTATTAAAACTATATATTTTACCGTACGTAAAATTGCTGCTTGATCTACTTGAATGAGACATTGAAAGAGAATATTTCGGACCATTTTCGAGAAATTCGATTTACCTTCTGAGCTAGACGACCGTGATCTAGAGGAAATCATATTTCCTCACGTGTCCCGGAAGGTAGTTCGAAATGTGAATAAAGCCTGAAAGCCAGCTGCTTAAAACACTGCTTCAATTTCGAGATATTTTTGAAAATGTCATAGTTGCTTAATACCGCTTAAATTTAAAAGATTTCTAATATACAGTTCAAGTTGTAAGCCGTATCAATCGGATAATATCAATTTTTGAATCATCTCTGTGTATGGGTTGGGCACTAATATAACCACGTGTAAGGTATTGAACCACTTAAATATTTATTGTATTTTCGGATCCCATTATCCAAATATAATTGAATAACCGAACTTCCACCGAAGAGTATCATGTCAAAGTAAAAATGGTATAAATTGAAGTATTACATTTACAAACGTTATGTCTGACCTAACATTAATATATATATATATATATATATATATATATATATATATATATATATATATATATATATATATATAAATTGTATATATAGTATATATAATGTATAAAAACCTTCCCCAAGCCATTTAAAAATAGGTTTTGTTTCAGAGTCATCGGCAGTCGACGTGCCAATTTCGTGAAAATCACGTCTGATGGAGGCCGGTCCTGCAAATCTAGTATGAGAGAAATTTGCCAGTAGCACTCTCGCTAGCGGGTGGCGTGGACCCCCAGCCGCTGCCGTTGCTGTTGCCGCCGCCCGCAGTGTCTACAGCCGCCGCCTGCGGACCTCCGTGAGTTCCAACCGCGCTGTGGAGTGGGACGGGGGCTGCGGTGGTGGGAATTAGGGGCACTTCCAAAGCTACGGCCGACCAATTCGGTCGATTTGCCCCGTCTAACTACTCTTGCAGCGCATGTGGGCTCGCAATATAACGCATATTAAATCGTTTAAGAGAGGGCAATGGAAAATGATGGGGATGGAATTTCAGAACCGCAAAAATTCAACAGTTGATCTGTATTTCATTCGTTTTTTCAAACGTTGCTAATTTGTTTGCAACATGTATCAATATATAACAGACGTACCGTTATTTTTGTCGAGATATGATGGTGATAAAACAACACACAACTGATTTCAGTCAAGCGATAAATGACGCCGCTGACTTCTCTCCACTGTAGTTTCTAAGATTAATAATAAAGTCTAAATGAGAATAAATCTTGCTTAATAAAATTATTATTTTGATGTTTTGAGATTTGATGAAGGCAAATACGCCCTTCCATTCAAAACTGTATTTACGAATACACAAAAACTAATATTTTAATGAAGTAATAATATAGATTAAAGTTTATTTGCTTTTCTCCATGACGGTAGTAACCCAGGCAATTTTCATTCCGGGCAATCATGTATGTGAATGTTGCAAATATTTTATACTTCACAGTTTCTGAAACACTGTATACACACATTTACGATACGAGCTTTAAATTGAACGTTTTTTTGGTCCAGGAAAAGCAACGAAGAGAATAGGTAGGAGCAACGACAATGAAATCCTTTCCGAAGCCTTATTACGTATCTTCATCTCCGCAAGTATCGATTGACACAGGAATTTGCCTTCATTGGAATAGTATCTGGCTCTACCCTTCCTTAAAAATTAATTTCAGGAGATGAAATAGTAACAATGTGACCAAGAAGAAGTAAAGGAAATCATTTACGTCTGGGAAATTATTCTGGTTGTCGCAAGTGCTGTATATTATTTATTAAACATGTTTAGTAATTGTATAGTATCAACGATACAGGTAAATTTCGAATAGAAAGAGCCTGAACGTTTCCTACGATCTTCAAAATTTTGTGAGGTTGAATTAACACTAAGTATGACGTATTATTACAGAGATCGGATAAAAATTTCTTGTACATCCTCAATTAAAGATCATTAAAGAATCGTGGCACTCAGATAAGCTTTTCACAAAACTTTGTGAATAAGCTGATGTAATGTATTTCGTGTCAGAAACAGTGAAGTGAAATTGTGAAAAAGTGAAGCAAAATTAAGAACGCTAAGTAAGAAGATGAGAGTTGCAAGAGAGATGACGAAAGTTGTAAGAATGGAAGATAATGAAAATGAAGAAGAACGGTAGTCAGTTTACGCGATTTTACTCAAAACGTTGGTTTTTCTTTTCGATCAAAACGTTAATTTAAAATTTGTAATCTATCAACAATCAACCTTGGCGTTATGGTTGAAGCGACATAATACAAATGGTTTGGCTAAGAGCTATGTCTTTGTTCGGGTAGGAAGGTCTATCAGGGATGAGAAATTGGACTAAAATAGGGAATCCTTGCATGTATATAAACTACTTGCCTAAACTACTTGACATCAAAATATGCTAGAAAGCCATGAATGCTGATTAT
Organism: Teleogryllus occipitalis; assembly: GCA_011170035.1. Classification (NCBI taxonomy): domain Eukaryota; kingdom Metazoa; phylum Arthropoda; class Insecta; order Orthoptera; family Gryllidae; genus Teleogryllus; species Teleogryllus occipitalis. Next base: position 44,135 of record BLKR01009490.1, on the reverse strand, counting down.
TAAGGACTGTAGGTCAGCAACTGACTCACAAACATGGATTTCGAAAAAAAAATGCTTAATGTTTTCAACTTACTCTAAATCGACTCTTTTTATTTGTGCCTACCACCTGCACAAGTTCTGATGAGAAAATTAATTCCATGTACTCACTTAAACGAAGTATCAATGGTTTTAAAATGGGTCTAATGACGAACTGTCGCCTCGCCGTCCGATTAAGGCAATTGAAGCGTAAGGAAGAGTGTGAGTATTGCGAGATGGGTGGCGGCAGCGTGTTGCTACTAGCGCTTCATTCAGCGAAGCTGCGCAAAGTAAAGTCCGCGCCAATAACTTAGGCTAAGAATACGTATCGACCCTCTCATCTGATTTCATGAATTAATGTTTTATTTTCTGGAACCATTTTTTTTAAATTCTGGGGGCACAATTGTGTCTTCCTTTATTAACGTCAAAGTTATATCAGACAAGGATTAAAATCTCTTTCCTTTTAAATCGGCCGCATACTACATGCAATAGTTTGTCCTCGTTCAAGAAATATTTTGAAGAGACGAAATGCTTTGTGATTGTTTGAATACCGCACCTAATTTGCGATCCACAGACCGCCAATGATCAAATTGATTGTCACACAAATATGCGCAGGGTTGCTTTAAAAAAAGATTACATTAGTCAGATCTGTGAGATATTAAGACTACAAATTACAACGAAGAAAAAAATATTTTTCAACACATTGTTACGAAAACAAGTTAAAATATTGTGAAATATATTTGTTTTATTTTTGCAAAATAAACCTTTCTGTAATTCTATTATTCATAGTTTTAATATTTATCTGTAAATTATTTGTTCTAAAAATTAGATATATTTCAATTCTAATTGTACTCTAAAAATGCAAATACTTACCAAGCTAAAACCACGAGTTTCAATCTTGCCTTAATCAGTGATGTTTTCTCAAGGGAGGAAATTTCCTCTCACTAGTTAAAATGGATAAAACTAGATATTATACAAAAAAGTATTTGTTTGGTAATTGACGGAAAATGTACAATTTTGGAAGTGATAAATATGAGGCAATTTACTTTGATATCGTTTTAAACTATTATTGCTATTGAGATACGCGAAAACAAACTAAATCCATCTTGATCGCTCTTAGGAGGAACTCTCAGCCTTTCCTCGTTTGTGCTAAAGGCCCGTGTCTCAGAGCACTCCTGTGACTGGAAGAGGAAACATTTTCTAGTGGAACTATGCGGCAGAAGGACTTCCTCCCTTCAACTGCCTTCTGTTGGCTATTTAAAGCATATGAACGAGTGAATCGTGAGGGCGATGAGTCGTGGCACACCCTGGCAGGAAAAAAACAGATGTGGACAGAGCATCAGGTGCACGATGTAATCTTATACTGTAGACCCACAAAACCCGAACTGATATATTGTTTCCCACATCCCATCGGATGTTGACACATCTAATCTAATTTGTTGCATGTTTCATGTGAGTGATTCTCTGAAATTGACTTCATCCCTCTTTTTAAGAAACATAAATGAGACGCCATTGTGTCTGATTATGTTTCTTTTTAAAACATGACTAAACACTTGTTATGATAGATTGTGTTCCAAGATAATTTGGACTCAACATTTTGGCTACAATGCGGACCTTCTCAAAATAATATCTATGTATTCGTTGTTGTTGAATTGTCGCTTCAAAACCAAACTACTTGTATTGAAAATAGGGTCAAATTCAAATTTTGTTTGTACTCCGATTATTCAATGATTAACTATATTCAATGTAATCTTCATATAAAATTAAGTTCTCAATGTAGTTTTATATAAAATTTGATGTGCGTTTTCAATAAGCACTCATACATTCTTACTTCTATATTATATAGTTATGTTCTAAGATAGTATTCAAACAGCAAACCTGTAAAAAAACTATTTTGCTATTAAGTTCTTTTCAAATCTGCAATGTTTGTGTGAGAATATATTATAATAGTGTAAAGATATCTTATGGGTAGAAACTTTGTAACTTAGAACGAAATTGAAAATCGAGAAAAATGACTATTGAATTTGGCTTGATGTAATTTCAGAGTATAAATATTTTACTTTACACTATTTTAGACATTTTGAAATCATCAGCGTCACAACGTCCATGAACAGGCACGTTTCTACTTACTTTCGAATTCAGCACCAGTCGATTTACCCCTACAGTTTTCAACAAAGCGCCTAAATACTTTAAGCAGTTTAGCTACCATTTCTTCATCAGCTGGCCCAGCATCCGGGGTCGGTAAATCATAACTGGCGGAAACTTATTTCGAGAAACTTGAGGAGTCTTGCATAACATTTCGCAAACAAATGTCTACTCAACTTTGAGTCCACAGTTGCTCCCGAAATGAAAATGAAAGGCGAAGGGAAGGGATAAAAGTCATTCCCCTTGTGGAGGTCAACCAACAACTCGGGAAAATTGTGTTACGAAATTAGTTTGTTTAAGAGAAAATATTCTATTATTTTCATGCAAAATGGCGTTGGCCGTACAGAGCGGATAAAGCGTGCTAAAATGGAACGAGTGGAAAACAAAGACAAGCTTTTCCGTTCAACTTGTAAATCGAATCCGCCACGTCTACTAATAGGTTCCAATCACAGACTTGCCTCAAGGCTGATGAACATTCATCCCCGAAATATGAATTTCTTAAACGCATAATTGCTTTTCATTTTACAAGTACTTCTCTCTTCAAAATTGTACGGTAAAATTCGGCCATTATATTAAATTCTTAGTAACTACACAAAAACCCATTATGCAACCACCACATTAGAAATTACCATTTAGGGGATTATTTCAGGTATACAATGTAGAAATATTGATCAAAAGAAAACTTCAATGACACTATTTGACCAGAAATTAGAACAAATAGCAAAAAATATTGGTTATACTATGCTGTTCAAATCTGCAACTGCAACAAATATTTAAAGAAATTATAATTTTAAATATTTCATTTTGTAATCAGTTTATCCTGGCGGCAATGAGGTAAACAGTGATGAGAAAAATAAATACATTAAAAAGTCCCGCTCACAAAACGGAAATATAGAAATGTAAATATCACGGAAGGAAACTGTGGTAAATTGCGCGCAAATAAGCTTCATCTATTACGTTTCACTTCATTCAATACTTAAGACGGAAAAAAGTATAGTAATTATCAGGTTTTGGAGACAAAATATCATCCAGAATATTACTTCTCTTTAAACCATGTAGTGTGTTATCTAATGTACGATATAAATGGCATTGTTGAAAATGACGTGACACATTATCCTAACCTGCTGGAAGGCAGCAGTCACTGGTTACAGATTGTAAGGCTATTTTCAAGGTATGTATTATTTGGTAAATTTTTAATTTCCATGTTCGTGCTTAATAATTTAATTCATTTTTATGAGTGTTACCATTATTTCTTCCAAGTTTAAATGTTTGAGCTTTGGAATATTTTCACATATTACGTTTGAAAATATCTACGGAACTGTGGAAATACACATCTTTCTTGGCATTCTTAACTCTCATGACGTCATTTGAAAGTCAGAGTGTTACTTCTCATGAGTGTTACCAAGTGTTCGGTATCACTCGCGAGAGAAAGGCAAAGCTATGGAATCGTACATAAAAATATGACAAATTATCCTTACAGTCCTGTACAATAAATATATTTTTAAAGGCTGAAAAAATTTTAATATCTACTTTTAATTAAGATGTTACAATGATTTCTCTGTTGAAAAGGAGCTTTCTTTGTCAGATTGAACTAAACATTTTATATCCCACTCTCAAACACATGAACTTGAAAATAATAAAGGTAAACAGCGGATCTCTTAAAATATAATATGTTATATCGGTATTACTAGCAGTCGATACTGTTGCGGTAACATTAGCGATCTTGCCAAGCTTTCGGACATTCAAGGGTTCGATTTCCAGCTGAAGACCAATTTCTTGGTATCCCTTCAACTCCAAATTTTAAAAGTAAATGTTGTTGGGTTCTTTTACAAATTATGGGCTACATATTCTTGATGTTTAAGAAGAATATATATTTTACTGTATTCTATATACTTTAATAAGGATTAAAATTAACGTTTCCAGCAATTTTCATTAATGTTGTTACTACGAATCAATATTGTTCTTAAGTCACTGTTTTTGTTTTGTTTTGATATTTATTCTCCAAATGAATGATAGGTACTTAAAAATTTCATTTAAAAATTATATAATGAGTATTACAATCAACCTGATCATATTTTCTGGAACACTAACGAATAACTGTCGAAATTAGCAAATATAGTACACAAGTTCTTCGATGTTGTAGATAATATGCTACTGATGTGTTGTCTGGGTTATGAAGTCCAGTGTACTCAAAGTGTAAAATCCAACTCTATTTTTAATGTGCGCGGAATGTAAATTATTTTAACACTTGTCAGTTCAAACAGACTCATACATAGAAGCTGAATCAGGAACAAGCTACATAATGGTATAATTGTCAACTACTTAAGGTTTTGCCATTGCTATGGAACACACATCTATTCCAAAAATGAATCAGTGATTTGAAAAGGAAAATGAGTCCTCCTTCCGCAGTTCTTAGAGAAACAAAAAAAAAATTAATAACGTCCACAGTTGCTATTTGGTACATTTATGTTCTACATAAAAGTTGTAACTAGCCGTTATTGATTGCTTGGGCTACTCTGCAACTTAAAATTTTGTACTCTGTGGTGTACAGAACCGTTTTTATACCCGGGAAATAATATTCTCTCCAAAATTATTATAAATCATTTAAAAACACTTCCTGATGATTTGTACATTGTTTTCGAATGTTGAAATGCTTAGGCCTTCTTGTGACTCAGCGGTACATTGTATCTACGTGAATCTAACAGAATAGGAGCCAAATTGGGATGGGTAGATGGCCACAACAACCCTACTTTTCTGGCACAACTTGTCACTTGAAATGGGATGGACTGGAATGAAATGGGATCGTGAGAGATAAAGCAGAAACATTCGTGTGAAGACTGTGGTTTTTTATTGAATTATTTTCCCCAATTGGTGTTATTGAAGTATTGTCAGAAGTTCATTGAAATAAGCCATTTGTTTAACTCAACTATTTAGGGGAAAACGAATATTTCCAAAAATGTATACTCGAACAACCTAAGCCCTTCCTGTCGACAGAGCTTCAATTGTGGACGTCGCAACTGCAACTTCAAGCACTACTGCGGTCGCTTTCTTAACTCTACCAACGAAAATGTTCGTCCTCCTCGTAGAATCACCATATACGAAGCAAAGTTACAACACACGTCGTAGAAATCATGTTCATCAGCAGCTCACTACAAGAAACCCACACACAATACATGTACGTTACTTTACAACACACTGCCAGATGACATTAAACAATTAAAATCGGTACAAAAATTTTAAGTTAAAAGTAAAATCTTTTCTGCTGCATACTGTTTCTATACAATTAGAGACTATACTGATCATCAAAAAAATGTTTATTTTAACAAAACAATGATATAATTTAATTAATTACTTAAAGCCTTCATATACCTGTAACAAGTAATGTACTTCATCTTCCAGGTCAATGACCCCCCTCTCGATCGGGTTTTTGTCCAGTTTCCTTGATAAATTGATAAAATGATGAGATGGCCCCTAGATTTGCTTCTGGACGTAAATGTAGTTTCACTATGCGCACGTTTCGTCTCTCCTTTTCCTTCTAATGACAGTAGAGCTTAGGATGAGTTTCTCTTTTGTTAGTAATACAGAAAAATCATGTGCAGGTCGTTTACCGTTGAAAATAAGTTTTCTATAACTCGGGAACGAAAATATCTAGTTTTTGAAATGTTTCGCGATTTTTTAAATATATTATTATTATTATTATTATTATTATTATTATTATTATTATTATTATTATTATTATTATTACTATTATTATTTTTAAAAAACGTTTTTAATCCTTTAACTATTAATAGTTACATTGTTGGGAAGAGATTCTGAAACTCAAGAAAGGGTGCATAGATGTTTTCCTCTCCCATACGTCACGTATAGCTTTTACTGTTTTTTGACTAAATAAATATCTAAAGTGAAAAATTACATTGGTTGCGGAAGACTCCGGAATGAAACAATAACGGCCAACAAGCCGATGTTGGCGACGTACGGCAATGAACACATATCCCCCGTCCCAAAAGAAGTAGAAGATGGTGTAATTCTCTTGAAATTCCATTCGAAAAATGGGAAATGAAAATTGGCTCAGTTATTGATTAATCGATTTAAACCGTCTAACAACGAGTGCAAGTCAGTTAGAAATTGGTCATTTATTCCAATAGTTCGAAGTAGCATGGGCCAGTAAAAACACCTCTCAGAAATAAATGCCTGTTCTTCCTAGGAAATAATAATCCGAATCAAGATGTTAGAAAAGATTTTTACTCACATTCTTGATATCTTTTTAAAGAATAACAAAAAGACCAATAACTCGAAAAACTAAAGTATTTCAATAACTACTAAAATTTTCGTAAATGTTTTTCTATTCTGAAAGTTGCAGCTTAGAAATAATATTTCCAGAAATTTATTTTGACATTTGTAATTTAAGATTACTAAAGATAAAATTTTCAAATAATTATTTTATTGGAAATTTTCATGCAGTCTGATATGTATAATTTATGTACTCGTGTTAAGTTATTGAACCTGAAAAGGCTTCATATTTTCCTGGCTGAGAAATTATGAGATGCTTTCAAAGCTAAATATTCCACGGAACAAATACACGGGATATCATTTGTTTATATTCACGTAAATGAGCTTAAAATGGCAATTATTTTGGACTGTAAATGGTTATATTCTGCTACAAAACCTCAAACGTCTACAGACACTGATAAGGAATTGTTGGATCATGAAGTACAGTGAAATGCTATTATTAAAGAATGCTGATTTTTGTAAAATTTAAAAACACTAAGTGACTAGTAATTATGATGTTAAGATTTAAAATGTAATTAATTGAAATTCTAGTAACGTGTAACTTTTAAACAACACGTAAATATATATTGAAACAAAATACACTATTAATTACAATTAAGCTAATAATATTTGACAGGTGAAATCGAGTTTACAGATAAAATTAAGAATTTTAGAGTGTCTCCAAATTTAGAACATTCAAATACAGAAATATACACAAAATTACTGGCATAAAACATCCACAACAGAGTAATTCATGTCAATGCTGTAACTGAACAATAGAGAGAAGTAGAAAATATTAAATGTGTAATATTCTGCTATTTACATCGCAAACGCGGTCACATTCTGTGCTTGAGTTCACGTGAGTAGGATACTGTATTGCGCACGGATGAATAAAATATATTATTTGCATAAAATCTAAAATATAATAGGAGAGATGGAATGGGGAAACGTGTAACAAATGACCGAAACAATCAATGTGTGATTAATATAAATCGCCAATAACCAATGAGCCGAATGAAAACAATATATTGCATCAAAATAAAAGCCAATTTTATCTGGGAAAGATCAGATGAGAGGTGTAATTTTTTGTATTCATTGTAATGAACACTGAGGTATATTGTCATTTGTCATTTCTGTAAAACTACGAGGTAACTGAAACGTGCCATGTTCTCTCAGTGAATAGTACGTATTATTGTAAAATCATACTATGAAAACAATATACAAAACTGAATTATTACAGAAAGAATTACACTGTGCCGAAACAAATCAGAACCGAACGTTTGTTACAACAGTATTAAAACAAGTCTTTAATGTATATATCCCCTGCATGTATAAACATGTACATAAAGATCTATATGAATTAATGAATTGTTCATATATATGAAGGGATTGGGGCAGAAACAACACACACTTTGATCAAAATCCAGATATTAACGTGTATGTATGTATGTATGTATGTATATATATATATATATATATATATATATATATATATATATATATATATATATATATATATATATAGCAGGAGGTTTCTTGTGACCGGTGTAGCTAAGTAAAAGAAGAAGAGGGACAAGAAGAAGAAGAAGAAATTCAGTTAGTTCACATCAATGTGGCTTTTTTTGAAGGAGCCCAAAAGGGAATACTCCAACATCAGTTGTACACACTGAATGTAAGAATCAAATAAAAACTCATCATGGAGGACTGTTATAAGTAAAATTGCGCCCTGTTAGTATCGGAATAAAGCGCTATCCGCTTTAATGCTACGTTGACTTTTAGTCTTTCAATTTGAAATGATCCGGTTCAGCGAGGGAGTGTTTACAATTCTCCGATTGTTTCTTTATCATATTAGTCGGTAAAAAATAGTTCAAATCGGTAATTAGGTTAAAATAGTTCGTGACTGCTTTCATAATTTCTTTTCTGCAGACAAACGTTGTAAAGAGTTGCTGTGGTACACGAGAGGATGTGAGTTCTTTTTTACTATTTAGAATACAAAATATTTTTCGTATCAATAACAAGTACGAGACACTAAAAATTCATTGTAAAGCTTTCTGTTGTTAGTCTTTATGAAAGGTTAACAACTCTCAAATATAAACTCAGATGTCAGAATGTTCACCTGTCATAACCAAATAAAATGGAACAATTATGAAAACAAATCTTACCATTAAATGAAAATCAACGTGGTTATCATTTTTTTCACTCACATTACGAAATTCTAATCGCAGAAGAGACCATATATGCCTCAACAATACAAAAAGATCATATAGTTCCAACATTTCGGCAGTCTTCCACAGTTGTTAAAAGCGGATGCCGTCGCAAAATCTAAAGATACGGCAGATTTGGTGGGGTGGTTTATTCGCGTTGCAACGAAAAGAATGACTGTGGCAACTAAAATAATATCAATTTTTCCAATGGTCTTCCGAGTGTAATAATACAAAAGAGTAAAACATACTAAGACAGAAAGAAATTGATGAAGGGAATAAATAAATATTAAAAACATCACAAAAATAAAAAAATGCGGAGATAAAAATTCAAAGATAGCTTAATTTCAATGGCATCTGTGTGCCGTGTCTAACGAACGCCAGGTTAATATATGCACAGAACCTTACTTGTCCAAAACCGTGCACGTAGAGCCATTGCCCAGGGCAGTCGTGGGCATGTGATGAATTCAAGAGTGGAAACTCACAAGGAGATAAGTATTTTTTGAAAAAAAAAATGACTTTATGGGCTATGTATCAGCGTCAATTACTTGCAACAAGACCTATGTTCCACAATGAGTTCAAAGACGATTCATTAAGTAGAGTTGATATTATGTTCAGCCACGGTTTCCCTCAGAATTATCTCTTTATTTCAATGTGTTGGTTGGTTGGTGATTCCGGGCGCATCAACAGGTCATTAGTCCCGTAAGTGTAGTTCATGTTTTTTTCCTCGGGAGATGGTGATCTTCCCCCACTGGATGGCGAGATCCGGTACCGACCTACCGTCGGCTAGCGGGGTTTCCCCTAACCAGGACTCTCCCACCAGCTCTCGACCGGTCTCCCGGAATATGTGGTAGTGTAGTGCATGTTAGTGTAAGTGAGTGTGTAAGGGGAGAGGATAGGGCAAGGAAGAGGAAGGACAGATCGCGCGCGGTCCGTGGCCCACTTGTGAGGGTACTGCTCCGGCATTCGCATGGTGTTGATCGGAGAAACCACGGAAAACTACCGATCAGAGCAGCCGGCCGCTAGAATTCTCCTCCAGACAGCGACTGAATTCGACCTACCTGAAAAGCTAGTGTCGAAAATCCTGCCGCCGTCAGGACTCGAACCTAGGACCTCCCGGTCAGAGGCGCTGCAGTGACATCAGTTGATGCACTGAGTTACAACTCCTTCAACGTGTTGATTTTGTTACTTAGCCCCTTATGATTTTCCACTGGCACCGGGGCCACGCGCAATACTTCAGGTTGAGTTCTGGAAAAACTAGCGCCACAGAGGCGAGTGCAGTAGATGTCTTCAAAGAGGAGAGGAGTGAAGGGTGGCCCCGACGATGCTCCGGACATTTTGCGAGCCTTGATCCTCTGAATCCAGGTCGCTGAACAGGCATGCCTTTTACTATTTCCTTTCAGTCAAGAAGCTCTTGTGATAGAGCGGAATGCTCGTTCATGACCTCGCATATAATGTCGCTTAATGGGTAACCATGTTGAAAATCGCTCAACGGCCATCGACAGGATTGATTGTCAAGGGCCCTCGTCAGAGTTTGCCTCTGTACAAGGAGAGAAATGGCTGCATCTAAGGCTGAGACATGCTTGGATACAAACTATTATAATGCGAATGCTGTATATTTAAACACTCTTCAAATCGATGATTAACCAACAGTTGGCTGTCAGTTTCAATTCCAGTGCGCCAGAATAGGCATACGTAAATCGCAAACTTTCCAATGTGACATACTAACTAGAGGAGCTGGAACAGCACATACTTTCTCGGATTATTTATCACTTTTACAGTTTTTGAAAATTCAGAGTTCAACGAAAATGAGATCTTGATAACCGTATTTTTGAAAAAAAAATCAAAGGTAAATTTTCAGCCGTGTTTGAGAAAATAATTGTTTAACCTTTTTTTGTATTTCACGCAAACCTAGATATAGATTAGGAAAAAATATTTATCTTCAATATTGTAGTTGTAGGAAGATGCCGAAAAATATTATCTTTCGCAATTTTCGAAAATTCAGGAAGTTTAACAAAAATGAGAAATGCGCCAATTTAAGGGTAATTTGCTCTATACTAGGAAAAAATTAATCAAAGAAATCGTAAACTTTCATTTTAAAAAAGTTATTTAGGATTCGTGTAAACAGCCTCCAAAATCACAATATCCGTTTAAATTTTCAGGACCTCCATTTCGTCCAGACCGATCAAGGACTATCAATTTTGAGGAAATCGTGTGAACGGCGTAGACACTACTTTTGACCACAGACGGACAGGCGGGCAGACAGTCCGTCAGTTACGGTACTTTTGCCGTACGCCAGTTACGGCAGTTTTGCCGTAATCCAATACTTCGGTATGAAGGACCCACAAACGGGGATTCTGACTACACAACCTGTCAGAGGAAGTAATTTACAACTTATTTTTCAAATAAATAATTTCTGTCATCGATGTAACTTTTTCCAATGATAGGCCATCCCGAATTATAAACCACATCACCAACAAATTTTATCTTTAGTGTTATTATATTGCATGTTCTCTATAAGAACTAGAGAAGCGTTGATACCCATGATATACAGGAATTAATTCTCTCCATATGAAATTCGCGTATTGGCAATTCCAAGGGTCGCGTTGACTTGTGGGAGACTCCTAACGCAGACAAAACAGTACTAATTTCACGGAGATGCAATATTTTCTATTGAAGACAGAATAGTAATTCTCCAGATAATTATAGACAGAAAGATGTGTCAACTTGCCAGAAATAATTATTTTCACATAAATGTGTGTATTGAGACACCCCGCACGTGATTGCAAAAGTGATACTACAGTGCTGCCTGATTTATTTGAGTAACGAATTGTCTGAATGATTAATATGTAACTTTTGCCGACCCTTTCTTCTTGTTGCGATTATCCCCCTGTGGAGCGCGTAAAATGTGAATTTACGGTTCTTGTTTGGGAAACGTTCAAATGTAGTGTTGAAATCACGTTTAAATAAGCATATTCACTTGAAGTTAATCTAGTCAATTTCTACTTGCCACGACAGTCAATATTCACAAAATTATAGTGCAAACTTATTGCTCTGTAATTCTTACCTCCCCGGTACTGAAATATTGCGCGAGTGACTAAATGCAACATTAAATATCTCTGAAATAATGTACTTTACAACTTTACTGTACAAGTATTACTAGGAGATTTTGCAGAACATCTACAATATTGATAAAGTTATGTACAAACTCAGACCTACACATGCTGAAAAATAGTAATGTGTAGAACTGTGTTCTCATAACATGCAGTTTGTATCAATATGATAGATTTATTTTATTTACATTTTATCCCTCACTAAGAAATCCATTAGGATTAGGGCAGAATATTGTTAACCGGGCTTGGAGGTTAATATGTAATAATATACGATATATTAAGATTTATTTTAAAAATACCAATTTTAAATAGTAGAAGGATGCAAATATTCCAAGATTTGCCACCGGTAGCGGTAGCTCAGTGCATCAACTGATGTCACTGCAGCGCCTCTAACCGGGAGGTCCTATGTTCGAGTCCTGACGACGGCAGGATTTTCGACACTAGCTTTTCAGCTAGGTCGAATTCAGCTGCTGTCTGGAGGAGAATTCTAGCGGCCGGCTGCTCTGATCGGTAGTTTTCCGTGGTTTCTCCGATCAATCCCAGGCGAATGCCGGAGCAGTACCCTACCAAACGGGCCACGGACCGCGCGCGATCTGTCCTTCTTCTTCCTTGTCCTATCCTCTCCCCTTACACGCACACACACACACACTTACACTAACATGCACTACACTACCACATATTTCGGGAGCTTAGAGCTTGTCTCGGCTGGGGCGGTGCCCCGCTGGTGGGAGAGTCCAGGTTAGGGTGAAGCCCCACTAGCAGACGGTAGGTCGGCGCCGGATCTCGCCATCCAGCGGGGGAAGATCACCGCCATCTCCCGAGAAAAAAAACATGCACTACACTAACGGGACTAATGACCTAAGTAGTTGACGCGCCCGGAAACACGAAAAAATCAATCAATCAACCAAGATTTGCCATGTCAATATTCCATTGACAAGATATAAAAAGGATACAACTGTCTTAAAAATGATCATTTTAGTCTTAGTAATAAATATTTGAATTTTTTCAAATGAAGAAAATTCACTTTTTCATTAGATTAACTAGTTATATAATCTTGCAATGGCTTAACTACCTAACCTGAGGGGATTCTTGGAAATAAATATTCAAAATTTCATGTATTCGAATTGGCAGTTAATATCAAAAGAAATGCAAATTTGTTGTGTAAATTGTCTTATTTTGTTGCAAAATCTTTCATAGTTAATAAAGTCCATGGGTTTCAAATATTTCTCTATATCATTAAATTGTGTTCGACATGAAGTGGCACATTTAATCTAATGCTGGGGTTAGGTGAACCATTCTTTTCTCAACTTATTTTTCCCATCCCACGGATGTTCGCTTAGAGCTAGGAAACTTCTCATTTGTACTACTGTTCCTTATATAAGATAATATTATGTAATTGAAGTTTGGCCAACATAATGAAAAGAAATGTAAAGTAGTGCCAAGTTAAATTAACTCTACTCCACATCTTCCTTTTTGAAAAAGAAACTTTCATTTGCTTACAAAATTTAAGAGGTTTATTTTAAATATTGCTCAGTTAATTTATTAATTTTGCAATTTATGTTTCACATTTACAACTGAATTTTTAAACCGCTGTGATGTTTTAGAAATATTCGACGTCAATATATTTAGTTCCTAAAATATTCGTGATATTCCCTAAATAAAAAAATAGTACTTGTTAGAAGGTAGAGATTTTATGACGCCCAGAGATCAAATATGTCTTTCACACCCTAAAAATTCTATTGCTTTACATAATAAAAGCATTGTAGCACAAGACACTGAAGTACAAAGCCGCTGTATCTTTCAGAATTCCAGGAAAATGACAGTAATGTAAGAACGGCATACTTCCAATAACTGCAATATCCAGTGGTGTTCCTTTGCGCTCATCTTCTTAATGCTTTTCACCGTTGACGCGTGACAGCATACATATGGAGACCGCCTACACAATGTTACAATATTGGATATACAAAAGAAAACATTTTTCTTTCTCTGAAGCTGTCGTTTATTCCGCTTTTAAACTTTACAGAAATGAGAATGGAAGTTTTGAAATACATTTATAAAAGAAATCGTTTTGAAAAACTGAAGAGTAATTCAATTAAAGTAGTATCATTTTATAAGATCTATATGTTTACCCAATTTTTAAATCAGTAACGATCAAAGGGAAATTATTCCCTAACAGATGTGCTATCATATGAAGCGTCAAGCGCCTGATCTATAAATGAATGAAGTGTCAGTTGGAATAATGATATGATATTTCTATCATTGTTTAATAGCTTTTGAAGTTCCAATTCCGCAGCTTTTGTATAAAAATGCTAATGACTCTTAAGCTTTTGTTTGGTTTCAACACATTTTGATATTGTGGCTAGCGTGGGTTTCGTATTCCCACACATGTTACTTTGTTGGTCAGAGATCACACACCCTTTAATGAAGTCCGTGTCAATTGCACCTCCCAGCAGCACTACCACATGAGCGATTTTTTCATTAATCTGAATATAAAAATTGCAGGAAGCTCTTTTGCCGTGTCCAGAAGCAAGAAACCATACTTAGTAAGTAATGAAGGTGAAATAAAGCCGATTGATATAAGAAAGATCATACAACAAGAAGACTTTTCCAGTGTTTCAATTATAAATCATTCATATTTTCGAACTTTCATAAAAACACTACCAAATATTTACAATTTCAGTCCAATTTAAATTATTTCAATTATTAAATTATAGAAAAATATTTTAAGAAGGCAAGTAAAAATTGTGAACAATATTTTAATTTGAATCACGTGAACATTTTGAAATCACGAACAAATACATCGAGAGAAGTGACTCAATGCATCATTGAAAGCATTATTAAAAGCATCGTGAAAGCATCAACTGATTTCACTGCAGTTCCTCTTACCGGGAGATTCTAGGTTGGAGTCCCGACAGTGGCAATATTTTCGACATTAGCTTGTCAGCTAGGTCGAATTCATTCGCTGTTTCATGGAGAATTCTAGATGCCGGCTGCTATGATCGGTAGTTTTCTGTGTTTTGTCCGATCAACACCAGGCGAATGCAGGAGCAGTACCATAACAAACGGACCACGGACTGCCCGCGATCTTTCCTTCCTCTTCCTTGTCCTATCCTCACCCCTTACACATACACATTAACATGCACTACAATACCACACATGCCGGGAGAGTGGTCAGAAGAAGAGTCTTAGAAATTGTTCTCTATGGGGCGGTGGGCCGTCCTGTGAGAGATACCTGGTAGGGGGGAAGCACGCTAGCCGACGGTAGGTCGACGTCGGATCTCGCCGTCCACCGGGGGAAGATCGGCGCTACCTCCCGAGTAACAAACGTGCACTACACTTACGGAATTAATGACCGCAGTACTTGTTTCGCAAGAAATCAATTTTTCTTTGAAAGCTGATTTACTTCGTGAACTGCTTAACAAATGATACAAATCTGCGGGATATAATTCATTCCATTTAAATATAAAACTAAGCGAGTCACAAAAGCACATACTTCTTCGCATTATTTGGTTCCGCAATGCAATATTATCATAGTATAGGAAATGAATGAAGGTTGCGGGCAATGTAACAAGCTTACTAGAGTTCGCGGGCTCTGCGATTAGAGAAATTGGAGCAATATTAAGGGGTGTACAAATTCCTCCAGAGTGGCTATTCGTCACTGGGTACCTGGCCCATGACACTCTTTGAGAGACGTTACTTGACTATTATTTTCATAAATTTCGCTATATTAACTCCCATTATCCTTTAAGGCCAATAAGTGATTCATTAAAATGAAATAATACATCAGTCCGATTTCAAATTCTCAATTGAGAGTAAAATTAAAAAAAAAACAGAATCAAAAGAATCTTAATTTTTTAATCCTTTTTAATTCAAAGTGATAAAACAGCATGGACATTCTACGTTTAGATTAGAAGGTTTAACAGACCACTATTCTTGTCTGTTAAAAGCACTGTCCAAGGATGTAAGGAAGGGTGCGAGGAATAATTCGATGATTTAATAACACAATACAAAACGAAAAAAGGAATAAATTCGCCATTCAAACATATTCCTGTCACTTACCAAATATGTTAATGTAAGGGAGAATTTAGTAAGATAATATACATCAAATAGTAATAAGTAGTGAAGAATATAAACATAATACAATTCTCGATAATTCAATAGAAAAAATCTGGCAAACATATTTTTGTGCGAAGGCACTATTCACCCCCTCGCGTCACTTCACCTTGTGCTTGTACTCCCCTTTCTAGATTTTAAGGGGAAACGAGTGCAGTCAGAAGAAGTTGCTCGTGCCCGTAGGAGCGCCGGGCTCCCCAGGCGGGCAAGTAGCTCGTGCGGGCGCGGTTTGAGGTGCCTGCCATAGAATGACGACAGATGGACGACCTATACTATAAACGTACCTACAGACAGACGGACATACAGACAGCAATGTGATGTTTTGCCGTAAACCAAATATTTTTGCCTAAAGGGCCCTGGATTCTGACTAGACGTGTTTGAAAAAGTGCTTTACTAGATATAGGAACATAATTTATCGGCTTTTTCGTTATCACGGCTCCACAATATAACCTTTCGGACGAAAAACCGGTAGCGGTAGCTCAGTGCATCAACTGATGTCACTGCAGCGACTCTAACCGAGAGGTCCTAGGTTCGAGTCCTGACGGTGGCAGGATTTTCGACACTAGCTTTTGAGCTAGGTCGAATTCAGCTGCTGTCTGGAGGAGAATTCTAGCGGCCGGCTGCTCTGATCGGTAGTTTTCCGTGGTTTCTCCGATCAACACCAGGCGAATGCCGGAGCAGTACCCTACCAAACGGGCCACGGACCGCGCGCGATCTGTCCTTCCTCTTCCTTGTCCTATCCTCTCCCTTACACACACACTTACACTAACATGCACTACACTACCACATATTCCGGGAGACCGGTCGGGAGCTTAGAGCTTGTCCCGACTGGGGCGGTGCCCGGTTGGTGGGAGAGTCCTGGTTAGGGGGAAACCCCACTAGCCGATGGTAGGTCGGCGCCGGATCTCGCCATCCAGCGGAGGAAGATCACTCCCATCTCCCGAGAAAAAATAACATGCACTACACTAACGGGACTAATGACCTAAGTAGTTGACGCGCCCGGAAACACGAAAAAATCAATCAATCATTCAATCGGACGAAAAAAGCCGTTTTCTGCCGCAGCATTTCGATGTTTTCTCTTTACTACGCAAGTGCGGAGTATGAGGGGGGAATGGATAAAAAGTATAATTTATTTGTTTCTTAGCAGTACATCATTTCTGATTGTTAGAGAACCATTCATGTAGCCGCCTTTACGCACAGTCACGAGACACAGAATTGGTTGTCAGTGCCCCTGACGGAGTACGCGACAGGAAAATAGAAATTGGTGTAAGTTTACTTTATACAGTTTGTACCGAAGAGTATTTGTCACATTGTAACCTTGTACTGTTCTGTCGACGAAAATCTATATTACTAATTTCGTATATGCGCAGAAATTTAGAAAAAACTAAGACGCCTACGGCTATGCCACTGGTCTTCACTGTTTCTGAAGGATATATTTTTGAAATTATAGGTGTTGCAATGGCTTCGTGTGACATTCACTGATAACACTGTAGACTTTTGAATAATAAAAAAGACCACATTTTCTTTCATAAAATACAATTAAGTCACAATAACCATGAACCACAAATACAAAACCCCAACCTTTCATCATTTTTTCCAATCATTAATCCTGGCTTCTAGTTCAGAGCATTGAGGTGTCCTCGAATGGCTTGCTTAACATTCTGCCATTCCCATGCGAGGGAAGCTGGGAAACGAGCGTGTGAGCCGTTGTGGTATCGTCGAGTACAAATCGATTGGACAAGTGAGAAGGAGAAACGAACGTTAATTTGGCGTTGGAAGGTAGTGTAGAGTGGCGTCCCTCAACACACCCTCTCCAGGTCTGTTGACGATAGCAGAAACAAACAGGCCAGTTGAAAGCGTTTTGTTCGTCGAGACTAATGCTGCCTCCACGTTAGTAGAGTGGTTGCGAGAAGGGTGCAATAATGTTTGTAATGGCCGTTTAGTAAAGACGTGGGAAGTTTCCTGATTTTAGGAATGTTGTATAATAAAAAGTCAAAAGGCATCTTCAGTTCATTCGAAGTTTCAGAAATAGTGCGATTGGAAATGAGAAGAAAATACAAATTTTTAATACACTCACCTATGTGTTTTTAATGTTAATTCATGCTTACGTTTTCGCACTAAAGACCTCCAATAAATAACATAAATAAACAGTTGCCATTTAGGGAACACAATGCTATAGATTTTATCTGTTGGTTATATTTTTCTACCGATTAAATGTGAAATATTTTTTTATTGATTAACAATTTTTAAAAAAAAATTATCCAATGCATTTTTTTTATTTCAATGCATTAATTATTAAATGATGTAATGACTGAGATCTGAAAGGAGACCAAGAGGTATTTACCAAATTAGAGGAAGATGCAAGATTAAATCAGTGTGAAAAGTACATTATGTATTTCTTCTTTTCTCCAACTGTCACACCAAGATTTTATTGTCAAAAATAAATCCTTTAATTATCAATATGAAAATATGTTAACGTTAACATTAAAAATAAAGAATAAGCAATAATTGCAAAGAATTAGGTTAATGAATGCAGAGTAAAAAATATAAATGTAGAAATGTTTATCTTAGAGAAAACAAAATTTCTGAATCAGTCTCAACCCGACCAGAGTACTGGGCGGATGGTTCCCTCGATTGATTGATTGATTTTATCGTGTTTCCGGGCGCGTCAACAGCTTCGGTCATTAGTCCCGTTAGTGTAGTGCATGTTTTTTCTCGGGAGATGGCGGTGATCCTCCTCCGCTTGATGGCGAGATCCGGCGCCGACCTACCGTCGGCTAGTGGGGTTTCCCCCTAACCAGGACTCTCCCACCAGCGGGGCACCGCCCCAGCCGGGACAAGCTCTAAGCTCCCGACCGGTCTCCCGATAGTGTGGTGCATGTTAGTGTAAGTGCGTGTGTGAGAGGAGAGGATAGAACAAGGAAGAGGAAGGACAGATCGCGCGCGGTGTGTGGCCCTTTTAGTAGGGTACTGCTCCGGTATTCGCCTGGTGTTGATCGGAGAAACCACGGAAAACTACCGATCAGAGCAGCCGGCCGCTAGAATTCTCCTCCAGACAGCGACTGAATTCGACATGGCTGAAAAGCTAGTGTCTAAAATCCTTCCGCCGTCAGGACTCGAAGGTTCCCTCAAGGCGAGAAGAATGAACTCTGCGAACAAATGAGCTCGGTGTTCGGTGTTTGGAGGTTTATTTGTGTTAATTGTTTTCATGTATAATGATAAAGACAGTAGATTCGTCTATATGTGATAATCCGCCGCAAGTTAGGGTATAATTAATGTAAACCAGGGCTGCTCAAGCAGAGCGAATCGGCAGCGCGAAGACGTGTTGGCTACTGAGAGCGTACACCGAAGGCCAAGCCTTCGGTGGCTTGCAATAACCTCTGTAACAGTGTCTCTATAACTCCAGTCGCGGAAGCACGGAAGTCGATGCGAACACTTTGCAGACTACAGCATCCACACCGACAATTTTCTATGCAGAATGGGAAGAAAAGTATTTTTTTCGCAGATTGTGGCAGCTGTGCTAAATGTTTGGTTGCAAAAAATTCTTAATCACAGTTTAATTTGCAACGACATTACACGGTTAATCTTGCTGTTGAATATGACAAGTACTCTGAAGAAGAATGTAAGCAACTTTACGAATACAAAAAGATGGCTGTGTTGAAGGAAAACTGAGAACACATTCAACCAGCCGAAAACAGAACAAGATTTTCTAAAGTATCATCACAAAATAAATTAGAAAATAACAATCAGCATACTCGAAGTAATTATATCACAAGACAACTTCAAAAAAAGAAGACAGTATCACACAATATAACCTACATCCTAAAAATGTGGAAGAATGTATTGTACCCATTACAAACCATATCGAAGAAAACCCTGAAAACGTTTGTATGAACTATGGTCAAATTAAAAATTACCTAGAAAACACGTTTGGATCAGATCTGTCATAATTGCTAGGGACTTTATTAGTGATATCCAATGCATCAATCACATGACAGAAATAAATTCCTTGCTCACTGAAATAATCGAAAATAGATTAATAAGGCTCACTAACAATTTAAAGTAAAACAACTAGAAACAAAAATACACGTAAATGGTAGTATCCGAATCTCCGTTTTCACAAAATAAATAATTTATTACAATGGAATGTAAATGGCTTCTACCGAAGATCTGGAATGATATATTTACTCTGTCGAAATTACAGTCCTGAAATAATCTGCTTACAGAGCACCAATTTTATGGCAAATAATTCTGGTTGAACATGAAGGTTTAAATTTATAATACAAATCGTCACTTCTCTAAAATGGGTAATGAATGTGTTGCAATATTTGCTAAATAATGTTTGCTTTTAGCACAAATAGATATACAAACGAGCATTGAGACAGTAGCAATTAAAATTCGAGTCCTCAGTAACAACGTGTGTATTTTTAACCTACTTATTGGCTACTCTCTCGAGACAAATGAAGTTAAAGATTTGATTAGATAACTTCTCAAACTTTTTATTCTAATCGGTGATTTTAACAGCCCCGACTCCATGTGGGACACAAATAAAACAGACACAAGGGGACAATGAATAGAGAATATTAATGACAAAAAACTCGTAATTTTATATAATGGACAACCTACTAATTTTGATTGTGAAAAATGGACATCTCAGTGCAATTGAACTTACATTATGTTCTTATACAATTGTTCCAAAATACAACTGTTTTTTTCTATATCACCTTCTTGATAATGACTGATGTCTTGCCAATATTGTTATACTTTGATTGCCTCCCTTGTACATCTAATCCTTCACTGGAATTTCTCAAATAGAATTATGACAAAGCAAATTGGAATCAATACAAAGAATTTATCAGCAACTTCTTAAACCCGCAAGATGTATTTCAAGAAAATGAAGATAGTATCATTCACTTTATTGAATACTATATAGCAAATGCTCCAAATGTGACCGTTCACCAGATTCTACCTACAATGAAAGAAAAAGCTTTCCCTTGCTAGAATGACAATTGTAAAGAAGTAATAAAAACATCCCAAAGAATTTTAAAAATGCATAAACCACAATACCTTCGAAAATAAAATTGTATACAAGTAACGGAGAGCAACAAAAAGAAGAATTCATTGTCAAAGAGAGTAAATCTCCTCAAAACATCATCTCGACTAATGAGTATCGAAACACATATGCAAGAGGCCTACTCTAACAACCAGCACGTTTTCACTGTCAACTTAGATACTACGAAAACTTACGATATTAGGATGGACGAAATGGAAGAAAAAAATTGGAATTGGAGGAAATGTGTTTCAGTTTTTTTAATCTGATACTTGCGTAAGGATGCTCCAAAGCATTTTGGCGTCAAACACGGAGTTGAACATAAGTCAGTCGGACACTAAGTCAAGTTGTATGTATTGTGGGAATTGTGGGAATTCTGATTTGGTGTTGTTGACGTTCTTATAAGAAGAAATAAAAGAGGTCATCTTCGTCAACATACTAGCTTTATTAAGATAGCCGGCTTTCGACGGCTTTGCCGTCATCGTCAGTCTCGCTGCTTTCGGCAAAAGTCGGTCGACTGTCGACTGACTGCACAGTCGACCGACTTTTGCCGAAAGCAGCGAGACTGACGATGACGGCAAAGCCGTCGAAAGCCGGCTATCTTAATAAAGCTAGTATGTTGACGAAGATGACCTCTTTTATTTCTTCTTACAAGTTGTATGTCATTGCCCTTTATTCCCGTCGGCCAGGGGCTCAGCGCCGTTAATTTCCGGGGTTTCCAGATGGTCACTCATCCAGGGACCCGCGATGTCTAGAGCTGCTTTATTTCTGTGACATCACGCAGCTTGGTTAAGGAGTTCGACTACCGGAGCAGGAAGTTCATTAAAGGCTTTACGAAAGACGGGGTTATTCAACCGAGTCAGTGGTGATCTTTCTGAAGAAAAGCAGATACAATACGATTTACTTCATGGACTCATTGTGAGCATCACACTATTCCTTCTAGCAATCAATTATACAGGCGTAAATATTGAATCTCGTGTATTTGCAAGAAAGTAAGCAGATGATATCACCACTTTTTGTAAAGGAAGATTTATTTTCTCAAGTCAGCAAATCATTTAATCTGCCACAAATAGACTACATGAATATTCCACGAGAACAGGATTTAAATTCTCAAGAAACAGGATGAATCTTATTCACCAAGAACAACAAAAGTTAAAATTCCTCCACTTAAATTTGGAGATCATAATGTGAAATATATAGAGATTACTATAACACTTTGAATGCACTTCGTCTCAAAAAGGACTTGGAAGGCACATGTACAATATTTAGAACATGAATGTAAAAAATGCTAAACATCTTGAAATGCGTTTCACTGAAGAATCGGGGTACGGATAATTATCTGTTGCTATTATATAAGGGGTTAAAATACATTACAAATCGGTCATCTATATCTCAGCTAGAAGGAATGATCTCAGAAAACTGAGTGTTTTGCATAACCAAAGCTTATCGATTTGTTCTGGATGCTTCAGCACAAGTCGCATTGAAAGCAATGTTGTCGAAGCTAAGGAACCTAACTTAAAACATCGTTGACAGTGTAGAATTACGCCGTCAAAGCAGCTACGTTACATCTAACAACTATGACGTTTATCTAATCATTCAGGTTGAGTATAAACAAGTCCCATTCCTCTAAATGCAAAGATTAAATTTCTAATGCACAAACGTGGTATTCAAAAAATACCCAGAGAAAAGAAAACAATATCCCTTCTTGGAAAATACAATGAACAGAAACAAAACTAAAACCAAATAAAATAAATTGCAATCAAGTCATATTTTTATTCAAAATCTCCCGGAGCTATAGGTCAACAAATTATTTAATGAAAATTAAATAAAAGATGGAGAAATTTAAGTCAGAATTCTTCACATGAAAATTCATCATGGCCGTAGCTTTCAATTTAATAAAAAAGTAAGCAGAAAAGAACAACTGATTATATCAAGAATAAGAACAGGTCACTGTAAAATAAGCTACCTCCTTCTGTTAACTAAGAACACTATCTCTCCTTTCCTAATCACCACGTTCTCAAAAAATAAATTACATAATAGGAGGATGTCTTAAATTCTTTCAGCAAAAGCATGAATACCTCTAAGGAGAAAGTCTGGAATAAACCCCTGACACTCCCATATAACAAAATAAAATTGTAGAATTCAGCAAAAAGACTGATATTTTAAATGAACTATAAATGAAAATAAGCATGCGTTAAAAAGTTTGTATTTACTCACAATTAAAAGTATACTACAAAAGCAATCTAATCGTCAAATAATACCTGTAAAACCAATTTATTGGTAGAAACTATTTTCCAACGAAATAGTTGTACCATAAATATATAATTAGTTGTCACCTCTAAGAGAATATTGTGCAGAAGAACACAACTGAAGAACCTTGTAACCTAAAAATTGTATTAATGTATCGTGTATTTAACAGTCACATTTATATTGCAAATAAAAATTTCTAACCCAGCATAACTATATTGTAAATGTCAAATCTATGAAATTTTGTAAAGAAAAGAATTCCTTTATTGACGATGTCGCGAATGATCTCTTAGTTATACAACAATTAAAAAGTAAATAAATAAATATAACTCCATAATTTATTTCTTCTCCAAAAAAGTAGCAGGAACGATTTTCCTTATTTATAATATTCTTAAAAATCCCATTGGCGTATAAGTGTTGATACACGATAAATGAAATTAGTGAGCAGGTTTCGTGCACATTTTTTAAACATTTCCAAGTAAAAACAAACTACATTTTTACATATTATTAAACTCCACAAATGGACATCCCATCAGATATTGAGAATAACATACTTCGCGAGTTGATGCGATGTTGAGTAACATGTGATGATACATAAGGAATAAGAAATGCAATTGCAGTCAACCCAAGAAATTTTAGTATAAAACAGCTTTGTCTTGAAAATGTTACTCATAACGTGAGTATTATATTTATCAGATAATAATAAAAAGAATAGTTTTTAATGTGTTACTTGCTAGATATTTGTCAAAATCGCAAAATGAAATACAATTTAAATTCATGAAGAGAAATGTGAGTGAAGTGCCACATCTAGAAATGTATTTACATTTCCAAGACCATGTGTAAATTGAGATTACTGTGATGTGTGGAAGGTGTTTTTAAGGTTTACTAATTAATTATGGTATGTGAATGAGGTTGACGTTATGATAATAGACACGAAAGCATATATTCATGGAAATATGATTTTCACTTAGATGTTTAACTGTTAGGTAAGATAAATATTATTTGTGTGAGATTTATATTGGGTTTCACAATGTAGGTTTAGTATGGGAATGAAGGAAACGATTGTTGGTTTCAGACATAACCATTCTACTACGCATCAATTGTTACGTTTAACAGACTATATTGCCACCAATTTCCAAAAATTACGTCATACTCTTGCTATATTTCTAGATGTAAAAAAAGCATTTGATAAAATCTGGCATGATGGATTACTTTTTAAATTGAGAAATATTGGTTTACCAAATTACTTACAAAACATAATAAAATCCTTTTTAGTTAATCGAAGATTCAAAGTTCAAATAAATAACACTCTCTCAACTGATCACAATATACAAGCTGGACTTCCCCAAGGATCTCCTTTATCACCTATGCTCTTTAATGTTTTTATTTCTGATATGCCTTACCTCTTACACTCAGAAATTGCCTTATTTGCGGACGACACTGCAATATTTACCACTCATAGTGATCTTCTTCTAGGTAGAGACAATCTCCAAGATGACCTAAATCTCCTCATGTCTTGGTTCAATAATTGGCAAATAAAAATAAATCACCAAAAATCTCAAGCAAAAATTTTCTCCTTAAAACGGATTCATCCCACATATCCCTTAATAATTAATAACCATGCAGTTAAATGGCTTCCAAATGACACCCCTGTTAAATATCTTGGACTTCAAATAGATACCAAATTAACCTGGAAAAACCACATAACATCAATAGCTAATAACACACATATAAAAATCCTAAAATTGTATCCATTCATAAATAGAAAATCAAAATTATCAATAGAATCAGCATTAATAATATTTAAATATATTATACGACCTTCACTGACCTACGCCTGCCCAATTTGGGGAGGTGCCGCTAAAAACAACCTTCAAAAACTGGAAGTACTGCAAAATAAATTTTTAAGAAATGTTTTAAAAGCTCCATGGTATATCAGAAATGATCAAATTTTAAAAGAACTATCTATAGAACCTCTGAAAACTTGGATTCTAAAACTTTCTTCTAATTTCTACTCTTCTCTTTCATCTTGCCCAGCCACTCCTTTGTACACTCTAGGTAAATCAGCCAATCTTTTTCCACGAATAAAATCAAGATATTCTAAAGACCTACTACATCCTCCTTAATTAGCTATAAAGCAGGTTACAACATCTCTAAATTAAATATTTATGTTTCTAATTCAAATATTGTATGTATTTTTCTGAAGGACCCTTCCTGGGTATCCTTAGTTGTTATTGTTTATATTGTAAATATTAGTCTTCTACCATTGTTCATGCATGAGGAAATGTAATTAAACAAAATTATATACTATGTATCATAAAAACCCTTGAAAGGCATAATAATGTCGAACAAGGAAATAAAAACTATTTAAAAAAAAAGGAAACGATTGTATGAGTTATTGGATTTTTTGTATGAAATATAGTATGAAGATGGTAACAAGAAGTTCTCCGAAACGTTGCAAAGGAGCGTGATGTATTATTGTAAAGATTGATATGTACATGAGCGTTGATTTATAAATAAATGCCGTTATCTTCAAAATATTGAATCCCTAATTTTGATTACTTACATTTTCGCAGTAGTATCGGATACACTTATAAAATAGCAGTTATGAGTCAACTTCTTTCAGTAAAGAGCGAGAGAGGTGGTATATCATAATTCTCTGAGTAGAATGCCAAAAGAATAAAAAAAGTGCATTTAAAGAAGCATGTGATATTTTTCCCTTTTATTTTCTCTTTTGTTCAGTATCCGTCAGCATTTACTACAAATATTCAAGAGGGAAGGTAGAATAAGTTTCGAAGTTGCATAGCAGTTGGCTAAAACATTCGAAAAGTATGAGATGCAAATAGCAATATATTAGTAAGGACCAAAAAAAAACTATACGATTCTAGGAAAAACAAGTTTGAAATATCGTCAAACTCAGAATTCCCTCCCTATCCACGCAATAATCATACACTGAATTATTCACCAGACTCTCCCGCAAACAGGATGGGCAAATTTTTCATTTGTCTCGCGCTCGATGTTCTGTGATTTCAAACGCTTCCATTCTTTCCAAACAACACACCGATCGTTCGACCGACCCCCTCCCCTCAACACTTCACACCGAATTCTCTTTCGCTTTGCGTCGCCCACACCTCCTCCGCTACCACTCACGTAAGTAACGGAAGTTGTGTGAAAAATGTCGCTTTTGGCTGCCGTTCGCTTAATAACCCTGAAACACCCGCCGCCGCCTCCGCCGGCTTCGGTCGAACGGAACGCGCCTCCCGTGGCGGCTGCGGCAATTTGGGCGCGCAACGGAGCGCCTGCGAGCTCGAACGGGCGCTAACCGAAATGTCAGAAGTGGCGCCTGCGGTCGGTCGCGGGCCGGAGCGGCGGCGCAGCGGCGCGGCGCCAGCCTCGCAAACAAGGAATTGCGGTGGAGCGCTCGCGTAGACAAGTTAGCCCGCGGATAATTTGCTTCGGAAGTAGTCGTGGCGGATACGCAAAATACTCCCAACTCCTCAAAAGAGAAGTTCACTAACGTACCTTATGGAAGCTTCGTCTGGGACTGTTTGTCTAGATTATTTAGAAAAACAAAGCCATTTTTCTTCGTTCTATCGCTATCGTCGTAATAATGTATTTCTAGGGCAAAACTGGATTCCAAGATCTTACTACAGACAATTGTTTCGTGATTGAACACACCATAGTTGTTAAATTTCAAATGTGTCAGATACGAACTACGGTTTATGAGCAGTAGCATAGTTTGCGGTGTCAAATTTAATTAAATTAATTTACAATTTCAGTTCCTTTATTTGAAAATATTGATAGGGATTTGTTAAAGCGTGATGTGTTAAAGCGTTGATGTGTTAAATCGTTTCTTATAAGAGTAAATTCCAGTTTAACATTACTTCAAGACTGACTAACATTGCTACATTAATTTTATGTACTAACAATATACACCATTTTCTTTGCGATATTTAGTCAGAAAAATATAACAAATAAAGCGTAAGAAATGAAATCTATTCTTAGCCTTATTGCTTTCAAATACTGCACAGAAGGTGAAATGGCGACGAAATGTCTTCGTACAATCCTAATTTTCTTTTTATTTCTTATTAAACAATATCATCGCTTTGAGAAGAGCATTGATGTTAATGATTTACAACACGTACTAAATGTTGTTCGTAACTTAAATACATTGAAGGAAATCATGTAGTAGTTTGCCTGAGGATATTATACCCACGTAAAATTTGATATTTTACGGTTCAATTTTTATAAGAAAACAATATTTTCAATTATGATAGTCTAGATCACAAATGATACTAAGGGAAATTTAAGCCTGTATTGATGTTAAAGTTTTGAGAATAAACGGAGTTCAAAAATCGCTTTGCCATTATCAGAAAATATTGAATGTATGGTCCTCTCCACTGTTTTGTTTTTTATATAAAGTTTAGGCGTTATTATTTCGTTACTATATTATTATTTTATACGAAAAATCAACGAAGACACCATTCATGAGTAGAACACATTTCATTTCATAAATTGAAATATAGGTGAACAAAGAAAGAGGACGAAATGTTTAAAATGCCGAGTCTGAAACACAAAGCTGAAATAAAATCAAAATTATTACAAAAGTACAGGCATGATTTTTTTTAAAAAGGCACGAAGCCACGTGAGGTCACTGTATTCCATTAAAAAAATAAACATATATGAACTGCAGATAAAATTTCACAGGCGGCTATATTAAACCTACACAGATGAAACGAAAAAAATATCAACGCCATAGTTTGAAACTTAATTCATGTAAATAAGAAAGTTTTCTTTTTATTTTCCATTAAAAATTGAAGCAGTCATTATGAAATAATAAAAAAATATTTGTTTGTTTAAATTATAAACATAAATCTATTTAGAGATACTACCTTATAAAGCGACTGTCACAATATATTGACAGTGTAGAATAAGCCATATCGCCAGTGCACAAGAAAAGTGACCTCAAAAATCGTCATTTTTTAGTGGAGTGAAAAAAGTGAAAATATACGTGCAGAAAATAATATATTTTACTAGCAACAGTTTCATCAATATAGTTCACAAGAAAGCCAATGTATAGAATAAAATACCCTAGCTTCGACCGCGAAATAAAGGCGCCGCTCAAAAAAGTCGAGTAATAACATTTTAGATACGTCAGTTTCCTGTGCACCGACGATATCTGCAGCTGGTCCATAAGTCTCACATCCAACTTAGTCTAAGAAAACATATTTTGCATTCAATAATATTAATATACTTGTGTATTTAATTTAACAAAAACTATAATAGTAAATTAGGCTTGAATATGTGACAACATCAGCTGCACAGAGGCATATAGTGAATCAACTATTGCCGTACGTCTATCGCATGGACAAAACTCGCAAGTAACTAATAACTTGTTCTTTATTGTAGAAAGTGGTTTCAAAATGTTCAGTAGACCTCTTCTTGTGTATTAAGTATCTATACCATATCTACCAGCGAGTGCAGTTGATGTTAGAGTGTTATGGAAATTTTCCATCCGAAAATAAACGAGGAAGGTGGTTCGGTGAGAGATCCCATATATCCCAGCTTTTCGTGCAACAAGGTTCCTATTTCGCTGGGTGCTTTCAGGAGATTGTGCACCTTTCTTTACTTCAGTGAATTTTTCCCCAACCGCGACATCCCATAGAGTTCCGTAACCACACAATTCGCAAAGCGCAGAAACGTTGCGTAACGCACGTACTCATGCCCGCATTCAGATTAATCAGGTGAGAGATGAATAAATACACGCAAAGAGAGACGTGAGCGTTTTTAAACAATTGCATTGGGAACATTTTTCCACGATCCTCGAGCTTCGTTTTTTTTTTCGTTCGTCGCACACCGCATTGTTTTGCTTTGATTTTCCAGGCAAATAGCGCAAGAGATAATGCGCAATTCACAAAAAAAATTAAGACCACTCAAGTGACGAATATGCCGGACGCAGGAGCAAAGCGGTGCTAGCGGACCGCAACGCCGAGAGGAAGCAGGTAGCGGACGGGAACCGGAAATTTCCAATCGTGGACAGCCCGCAAGGGTGGCTCGGCGCGTATCCCGTGTTCCGCCAGCACTGCCGGCCGGACGGCAACGGCTCCCGCCCCGTCCGCCCCCATCCGTCGGGTCGCCCCGCCCCGCCCGGCCCCGCCCACACCGGCGACCCCGCGGCCCCTCCCCGCCCTTCCGCCCCGCGCCGCCCCGCCACTGCCCCTCGCCGGCGATCGATGAGAGCGATGACGTCGGGGCGCTCTGTTGTGCCCCCTTCCGTTGCGCTCTGTCCCCGTCCTCGGCCTCCCTCGTCCCACGACCGTGTCCTCATCCTCGTCTCAAGCCCACCGTCCGACTGTCCGACCGTCCGTCCGTCTCGATCTCGCGGCGCGCCGGGGGCGGTGGGATGCGCGTTTTATAGCTCGCGCGAGTCGCGCCGCCCTACCCGCGTATTCCCCCCCCCCCCCTGCTCCGCCAACTTTCCTCTCCTGTTCCGTTCCCCTCCGCCGCCTCGGAGGCCGTTCCCCGCACGCGCCGCCGGTCCCAAAGAAATTCATCCCGAGCGCTCTCCACGCTAAAGATGTTCGATATCGACCTGCGCGAACGATTTCGCGTTTCGCAGCGATCAGATAGAGCCGAAACGTCCACAAGGCAAAAGGAGACACGATGCGCTCCATTAGGCAAAAAAGTTTACATTATCATAAGGAATACTACTGCGAGAAATCACAAAGAATATAGAACTGTCATTTGATCCGTCTGCTGTGGGAAAGACACTAGATTTCTTCCCGCAAAATATTCCGAGAATTGTCTTTATTTCCGTAGTTAATATGCAAGCCACACAAAGGTCTGACATGAAATATATGGCATGAGCCAAAGTAATGTCAATTACCTAACGATTGCTAAGATAAGTCTGTCTCACTTCAAATGGCAAAATGAAGGTAACAAGGAAGGAACATGATATTTGAGCAATGCAAGAAATGTGTCTCAATTTGATAGCAATTTACATTATTTCATCTTGTGCAAACACAGATTAACGTAGCAACCAGGTGTTGGTAAAAATCAATGTATCTCAATGAATTCAAAAGTAGAATTTGGAAATTAACCTACTGACAACCTCTATAGTGTTTCGTATGATTACTTGAATTTGACATCTGACTCAAAGCCAAACATTATTTTCGGAGATTCTACAGCGATTCACTTCGAGTTTAAGATTCATCGACACTTTCAGAATGCGTATTGCAAACATCATATAAAATAATGTCTAAAACATTTTTTGGAATTTATATTATTACCCTACGTAATTATAAGTACACTGATGAATTATTTTGAATCAATAATCAATATCAATGATTTTTTGTCTAAAACCCATGTTGAATTTTTAGGTAGTATATAATGTGCAGCATTTTAGAGCATGTTTTTTAACTACTCAGGACTTGAATCATCAAGTGGCCGAAGACAATCGGAAGACGCTTCTTTTTACGTAAGGTTACCTAAAAATAGACACGAAAAAGCGGAAACGATATGCAGAAAACATCCCGGAAACGATTGGCGTTGCGTGGGTCAAATATTTTGAGGTTCGAGACTATTACTTCCGGAAACCGTAAGCTCCTCACTGCCCTTCTCAATCTGCGATTACTTACTTGCTTGAAATTATCATTCTAATTCTACACATTTATTCTCAGAATAGTTATAGTGACCTCGAAATTCTGTAATCAGCATGCTAAAGACAATTTCAGAATAAACGTAGGTAAGTAACGAGGTTTTATGGATTTCAGTCGCGCTAACTACTTGAATCATTAGTCATGGAAGTGTAGTAAGCTCCTCCATGTTATATCTCGGAACGAGGCGGTGTTCCTCTCCATCTGAACGTGAGATCCAGCGCTGGCTTTCACAACGGCTTACTTTCCCATCCTTCAGGAATTATCCGCCAGAGGAGCTGCAGTGACAACAGTTGATGCACTGAGCTACCCCTCCCGGTGACACGTTCAAAGCTTCCAACTGGTCTTCCAACACTTCCGGCATGTGTGGTAGGGTAGTGCACGTGTAAGAGACGAGGAAGGGTCAAAGATGAAGAAGGGAAGATCACACACTGCCAATTGCCCGTTTTTAGGGTATTGCTACGGCAGTCATCTGGTATTGATAGGATAACCCCCTAAAAATTACCAGAGCAACAGCTCGCTAGAATTCTCGGGACAGTGAATGAATTCGACCCAGTTATGTAGCTAGTGTCAAAAATCTACCACCGCCGGGACACGAAAACTAGCATCTTTCGGTAAATGATGCCAGAAAGAAAACGGTATTACCGCTGACCTATCGCAGTCGCAACATTCGTACGAGTTGCTTATTTTATTTTTTTTATTCAAATTCATCAAAGTCTACATTTATATACTTGGGTCAATTACAATACGCAAGACGGCATCCCATGTTGATTCATACCCTTTAGTGTTTTGTGTTGATGCGTTTTATTACGCCGAAACTATTTTGCCGTACGCGTACCGAAAGCTCTAACATTCTAATTAATAAACAGTAAAGAGAAGTAGTGGTTTCCTTGCGTGATACTGTAAGATAATTTGAAAGACTTGGATACGTGGTCGTAATTCAATTTTAAACTTTACACAATATTATAATTAATATTGTCATCATATATGTCGTCGAGTTCTTTGAAAGTATTATCGAGACAGTTTTTTATAATAAGCAAACATTCCAAACGAAAACGTATTTTTGCGTTATTGATACAACAACATTTCGGTTAATCCACTGTTCTGTTGACCTTCCAACCAGGTATATATTTACATTGACAGGAATATTCAGTACACCAGATTATTTTTGGCTCTGACTGTTAGTAAACACGATTGTAATATAATTAAAATAATATAATGGCACGATGGCAGTAATCATATTTTGAACGCTAACAGCAAAGCTAAAGAAAAGTGGTATATAGTAAAAAATGGGACCACATAATTTCAAAAGTTTGTAGAAAATGTGGTTTTAAAGGAAAATGACACAGAGGCGAGTTATCCGCTAAAAGTTGTAAATCTCTTCGTTCAACATATTTCGAGAATTGACGATCTCAGGAAGGGACTAAAACCAGAGAATTGAACATCACACATTTCCCAAAAAATTTCGACATGATGTTGATTTTCGAAACCTTTTCCGGTCGGTAAACTAAAAAAAATAATTATTCGGCTGGTTTAGATGACTTTCTAGTAGAAAACGTATGTATTTGCATTTATACACTCATTAACTATCATTTTAAAAGCTTCTTTATGCACAAGAATATTTGTAGATATTTTCAAAACAGAAATACTCAAGCCACTTATAGAAAGAGCAATAAAATTATCGGTTAATTTTTCTTCTGTCAGTTTCCTCAAACATATTAGAAAGACTTTTCTATATACAAATAGAAGCAGGAGCGCCGGAGCGCACACGGGAACAGGACCGAGGCGGAGGAGTGCACACGGGAGCAGGACCGTGGCAGTGGAGTGCCCACGGGAGCAGGACCGTGGTAGTGGAGTGCCCACGGGAGCAGGACCGTGGCCGTGGAGCGCACACGGGAGCTGGACCGTGGCGGAGGAAAGCAAGACGGGACGTCAGCCGAGAAGGCAGTCTGAGCGGGAGATTGGAGAAACAGTGGTTTAGGTAGAGAGTGCATTAGGCAAAATGATTCTCTAACCTATTGTAAATATTTCCGTTTCTGTATAAATAAATTTGTTTGGAAAGCGAGTGGTTTTTCTAAACATAACAGAAACAATACGATATCAGACGTTTCAAATTGGTATCGTAAATATATAGAGCAAACCAAGAAAAAACCGCTATCAATGAAGTTTTGCATTTCAAAAACGTAATTGCACGTGATATTGAAAATGAACAATATGCAATTGGCTGATAAGAAAACATTTCTGGAACTACCAATTCAATGAAACCAGAATAGGGATATCTATTAAAATAAAGAAACACAATATTAAGTCCATTACGCTACACTTTCAATTTTTTTCACATTTAGTCAGCATTTATGTAGTCAAAACTACCATGAAATTACGAGGATTTTGCGAATGTACATTTCTGCCTTAGATATGGCATACTATTATGGGGAAACGCATCCAAGCTCCCAGATTTATACATTACAGAAGGAAGATTGTACGTTAATAAGCAAATACCATGCACGTGATTCTTTCAAACCTCTCTTTATTAAGCTTGCCTTGTCTATTTATTTACAAATCTGTATTTTTTATTAAAACTGACTTGCCTAACTGTAGGAACATATTTTCATGGAATAACGATATCTATAATAACAACACCCGTCGTAGAACTCGCATCAACAGGTGTCCCAATCAACAGCTCACAACAGGAAAACCACACTACGGTACTTTATAGCACATTGCTAATTACACAATTCCTAATATATACATTTAGGTGTCAAGTTAAATCTTTTCTTTGGGATAACTGTTTCTAAAGACTACATTGAACATAAAAAAATTAACAATGATATACAATGCAAACCTTTAGAATGGTTAATGCAGCATACTAGTTTCCGGTGATGTGGTCCGGGATTCGATTCCCGTCGAGGCAAAAATAGAGTTGTAGCTTTTCTTTAAAATCATCTCAGTTTCCGTAGCTGTACGACGTAGGCTTTGGCAGGCGGATTTGCCTAGCTACGGTGAAAGAAAGTAAATTATGTTCACCACATATCCCCCCCCCCCCCAGTGTGGGAAATTAACTAGGTTCCTGCATGTGGAACGCACTTAGCTAGCCGACAAAGTCACACATCCGACCTAAAATGACTAATACATACATGCACACATTCATATATAATTTGCACTACATAATTTTAAAAAGAATAATAGCGCCTGTAACTGTTCATCTTCTGGATCAGTGACCATCTCGATCACGTATTCTTCCAGTTTCCGGGATCCATTCAACGAATGCTGAGATGGTCCCTTGTTTGTTTCTGGAGGTAAATATAGTTTCACCATGCGCTCGTTTTGTTCTTCGCCATGCTCTCCTGCTAATCGTGGTACGTGTAGAGCCGGGGATGGGGGATAATTCGTATTTTGTTAACAATTCGAAAAACACACCTGTAGTTCGTTTACCGCTGCAAAAGAGTTTTATATAAGCCGAAGGTACAATGTATAGTTTGTAAATATTCCTAACCTCGCTTTGTTGGTACTTTTACTCATCATTCAGCTATGACAAAATGGTAATTCTGGAGCTCAAGAAAATGTGCGCAGATTGGTATTTTCCCCCATACATTACACATAGGTTTTAGAGTTCTTTGACGATAACCAATCAAATCAAACGGCAGAAGAAGCGTCTCTTCTCCGACACCGAGAAATTTCTAAATGTGTAAGAAGCAGAGCGTCTTTTTTCCTGCTTCCAATTAGATAAATACTCTCACAATAAAGTGTACTGTATTCCACCAGAGGCCTTCCCGATTCGTCCCGACCAGCTCTCAACCGATCGATGAACTCAAAGAAAATAGTAACGAAGGTTGGCAGACAATACATTACAACACAAATGACACAAACTTGTTCCTTTCGAATGCATTTCCTCCGGTGGAAATGCCTCCGTAATTCAAATTCAAGTTAGATTGAATTGTGATTATCGATCGCGACATGTAATTACATTTATGTTAAGTGAACTATAACTAGAGTCTCATGGACTGAAATGAAAGCACATGGCCAACAGTCTCGAATCGCTCCAAACCTCATTCGCTCCGCAAATAGTTCTCGATCGTTAACATGTCGAAGCTATCGCGCGAGGACAGACGCAGAGGGCGTTATTCCATTTATGCACGTCACCAGGCTGTTTAGTCCCTTCTATGGAAAGCACAAATTACAATTGCGATACGTCATTATTAGCACGCGATATACAGAAAATATGACTCGAAACAGATACTCTTATTCGAAAATACGCAGTATAACGACAACCTCTTGACACAGAATAAAAAAATATTACTATTTCATCAATATCTACATTATTTTCAATAAAGAATCTATTTATAACCATATTTTGCAAATCAACACAACATAACACTTCAGTTGCAAATTAGAAAACTTTGTTTTAAATTTGAGCAGAAAGGTTATTAATGAATCACGGATGAAAAGTAATTATTTTTAGAAGAATTGTTTACCACCTAAAGAGATCGGAGCGGAGGGGTGAAATATCAGTCTCATAACTTTACTTTTTAGCCAAAGTGCACAAATTTTTGTACACTCATGCTATTTATGGATGAAAGAAAGTGTGTTGATCATTTCAGAAATTGTCATCATGCTAAAGCAAATATCGGAGTCTACATTACTGTTGCTCATATTTTTAACTCGAGACTTCAGTGTAAAACAGATGACCTCTGAAAAAGTTTCATATTTATTTTTCAAGATTCTACAACACCAAAGAGTAGGAGTATCGAAGAAAAAATAACCGTATTTAATATAAAATAGTATTAAAAGAAATAAAAAGTATTAAAAGATACTTGTATTTCACTTTTATTTTTTAAAATAAACTAAAACAACGCAATTCAACACAAATTTAAATATTTAAACAAAGTAAAAAATATTTATTTGATAAGATTATTTCAGTTAATTACGGTATGGAACGTTAAAGAAAACAAGTTGTTATTAATCGATATTTGTTGTAAAAGTTGTTCTATGCATTTAAAGAAAGACGGGAAAATGAACATATTACATGTATACTATAAACGTCTACTAAGTAATTTGACGTCACGTCATGTGTGATTTTATTACACATATCTTTCCTCTCATACCCATTACACTCTTTGTCCATTTGTTCCATGCCTTTCACCATGCTCTTTTCTATGGTTGATAATACCATGTGAACTCATTGCAAATATTGTTCCCTGCCATTTCGTTTTAACCTCATTCCGTTACTTTCTTCTACACTTCCGTTTTTTATACGTTTCAATGACGATGTCCAAAAAGTTTTACGAGCCATGTGCTTTGCAATTTACTTGTTTATTGGGGTGTTGTTTGTGAGTTACTAGTGGCTGTGTAGTCCACCATATTGAAAACAATTATTTGGTGTTTCCTTCAGATAATATTCCGTTCGCTGAAGTGGGTGAACATAAATTATTTTCCGTTTAATTATTATTGTTCTGCGACGATTTCATTTACATTAACTCGGGAACAATAATTTGTAATTGAATTAACATGAACTTAGTCATTTTTTGTTTCGAACTTTAACATTAGTTTACACTATCTAATTTTTTTAAAGTTTGAATTATAGTTTCATTGAATGGTTCGTAAGTTTTTCCTTTTGTTTTCGTTATGTAAATCCTTGAAAACTAATTTTAGAATTTTACTTGCAGCGACGGCTGAGATAAACCCGAGCGCGCTCTATGTGGTAACAATGTCTTTATTACTCTTGAAATTTCCGTTCCATTTTGTAATAATTGTCACAAAAAATAGAAACATTGAATAAATCATATTTTTTATTTACTAAATTTTACTTAATGTTTCATCCTCATTCTCTCAGGTTTTTGGTGTCTTTCTAGCGCTGAGGTGGTCCATATATAAACATCAGCTCTTTTATGACATTCTTTTAGATTGCATTGGTGTGATGAATGAAGTGCTATTGCGGATGATTTTGAAATGAGCTTGTACTTGTGAAGTGACTTTCATGGCACACATTATGAAACACAAGATCATCAGTGAATATGTCCTTCCAAGTAGACTTCTAGTTGCTCTCCAAGAAACAAATAGTCACTGCAGAAACCAAAATATGGACTCCCGCAAGGAAGGGTTATTTCCCATTGCTCCAAAACATCTACACCAATGATCGACTTACTGACCAGAATAAAAGCACTCAGGCGATAAAGCAATTGCCCCCATAGGCCACCCCTAGAAAGAAGTCGAAATAAAGGTTACAGCTGCGCCCAGAAGAACTGGGCAATTAAGACAAACGTAATTATTATTTTTTTAAATTTATTTAGTCAAAAACAGTCAAAAACTGTATGTGACGTATGGGGGAGAAAATCATCTGCGCACGCTTTCTTGAGTTTCAGAATCCCTTCCCAACAATTTAACTATTAATAGTTGAAAGATTAATAATAATAATAATAATAATAATAATAATAATAATAATAATAATAATAATAATAATAATAACAACAACAACAAATTTAAAAAAGCGAGAGATTAACATTTCAAAAACTAGATATTTTCGTTGCCAAATTATAGAAAACTTATTTTTAGCGGTAAAGAAACGAACAGACTTGATCTTTCTGTATTGTTAACAAAATAGAAACTCACCCTAAGCTCTACTACCACTCTTAAAAACCTAATCCAAGGGAAACAGATTAGAGCGTTCCACTTGAGACAGCTGGAAACAATAATTACGCTGCAGATTTTTCGGAGAAATCAGTAAATATCTTTCGATGGAAATCCAAAGTATTTAGAAATAAAACTGGATCAAACCCTTACTTGTAATAATCACTGCCAGGAGGCAAAATCTAAAGAATGTGCTAGAAAAAACACTCTGAGGCTGACTAACGCCAAAAGGAGAGTACAGAATTTCCTACGTAAAGCATTCGTAAGCTTGCTTCATTGCCGCAGACTACGCAATCTTAGTCTGAAGTAATTCGTTTCAGGTGAAGTAGGTAAATATCGCATTCAATGACAAGGCTATAACGTTTTTTTATGTTTTTTTTTATTTGTTGCGTCTACTTTTGACGCAACGCGTCTCCAAGCCCCTTGGGGGGCGTTGAGCGCTTTGCGCTTCTTGGAGTAATCCTCCATTACTAACAGCGCGATTGGAGTAATCCTCCGTTAATATTATGTCTGTCGCGTCTCGTCGCAGTCGGTTGTCAAGAGGACCGCCAGGTAGCATCTCCGCGTACGCGCCTCCTACCGCGCGCTCCTGCGTCACTACCCAGCGGCCAGAATTAGG
Organism: Teleogryllus occipitalis; assembly: GCA_011170035.1. Classification (NCBI taxonomy): domain Eukaryota; kingdom Metazoa; phylum Arthropoda; class Insecta; order Orthoptera; family Gryllidae; genus Teleogryllus; species Teleogryllus occipitalis. The sequence continues at coordinate 6,084 of BLKR01009490.1, read as the reverse complement.
AAGGAATAAGGATAGGGGTAGGGTTTAGGACACTTCATATGGGTTGGACTAGCCCTTGTGAAGCAGCCGAACTCGTTTTGTTGGAACAAATTTCACATGAGATTCGACGGGAATCGCACCCGGATCTCAGTGGTGAAAGGCTTGCGACTTTGCAATGAGTCACGAGTACAGCTATCGATACTGGATTCCTAAAACTGACGCCTACTCAGTCTTTATCAGCTAACGGATGTAGCACCGACAGAAGCCAGGAGAACAGTGAACGCGGAAACTGAGAAAAAGAAAACAAGAGAGTGCCGGTACGCCATGTTTGGACAAGAACCTCCCTTTACGCGCATCACCTCGAGAAAGAACTTCCTTCAAAAGAGAACGCTACCATCTCAACCAACAAGTGACTTAAATCTAGATCACACTTCCTCCTAATGGAAAGACTTACGGGAGGTCTTCAAGTCGGACATCAGTTAGCATAGGATCCGAAAATCATAAAGTATACTGAGATCGTTACACAGGGTGTTCACCTGATACGGGGCCAGGGGCTAGACGCCGTTAGTAAACGAGGTTCCCAAACGATTACCCGTCCAGAAAATCATGATGTCTCGGGATGCATAGCCTCAGTGACTCCGAAGAAATTCGGCTAAAGACGCCTGCAAAAGTCAAACAGAACGTGCAAATACATGTACATCAAATACAAATTACAAATGCCGCTTTATTGATAATGGCATAAGAAATCTAACTCCTGTACCTAGCCCGAGATTTTAAGAGCATATAAGATGGTAACGTGTGTTACGGGGATACGTGCCTGGTAACGTGTGTTGCGAGTTGCGTTGTTGTAAGCTGGCTGCTAACGTACTCGATGTTATAACAAAAATAATCATGAGGAATGTATTCTCTGTGTATAATTATTTGATATCGTCTAACACTATATTATTTTTACGTAATACGGAATGAATGCTTACTTTTATCTTTTCTTTTTCGAGTGCTCATCTCTCTACTCACTTCAAAGTAAGGCATGGATTTCTTCAAGAATGTCAAAAACTTTCGATATGCTAGCCCGTTCACTTCTTGGAAGAAAAATAAAACCAGTAGTTACTCCAGGAAGTTGTGCTCGAGGAAGCTGCATCGGCTATCGAAAAAAAGTAATGCTACATTTGTTGGCAAAGAGCTATTAAGAAAGAACAGAAAGAAGAGATAAAACCTTCTACAGGGGAAAGTACGTGCATCAGATGCCAGAAGAGAAAACTTCTCTACAAGGAGCTAAAAATATTCAGATGATAATTTTATTTCAATATGTATGTCTTTTTCGCAATCGTTAAAGAATGATCATCTAGTAATAGAGGGATTTATCGAAATTATATCTTTACAGAACATTATTAGTCTCCTAAAATGTTTACTTTAAAGAATGGAAATAAAATAGCAATATCGTACATTTTTATTATTTGATTTACGGATGTTTGCAGATTTTAGACTCGTCACTACTTTCAAAATAGCGTATACAATGTAGCCCGACATTGGCAAGAGATGTAGAGAATATCCAAGGTAAATATTGGTTTAATTTGAATAATTTATTAGTGATGATCAGTTCAAGCATTTTTAGCATATAATACCATTCAGAATTTTTTAAACAGTAAAATGTTGATGATAATTAGGATTAATTGGGATCGCATCCTTATATGATGATTGCCAAATTTTCCAAATGAACCAATTTCGCAAAAAAGAACGTTCTAATATATATCATAATTCACTCTGGTGTTTATAGAATCGGGAATGAATAAAGCGAATAATATTTTTTTTAATGTATACACACACATTACTTTATGTAATGATGTTTGAACAGGTTTCCTTATTTTGTATACAATACATAATTACCTATAGGAAAAGTATCTGCATTATCTAATTTAAGTTAAGCCAATTAATTAATAGTTTTGATAAAATAAATGAGACATACCGAGGCATTAAACAAATATGATCATTCTTCGTACATGCAGTATTCATTTCATGCGTTATTTTTTCCCTAGAATCGAATACGTATTATCCACGGTCCTGACTTTCAACGTATGAATTATTGTCTTTCTTACTGAATTAACAATATTTATTGCCCTCAAAATCGAAAGAGCAGAAAAAGAAAGTAGAATAATGAAATTATTTCTGGAATTAGTTGAATTTTTATTTGCAATTGTAAGCTGGTAAACACGAGACGGGGGCTGCCTTGCCTGAAGAGAGATGCCTGACTTTGCGGACGTAGTATACAGAATAAAGGCTCAAATGCAAAATATTTTATAAACACGAACACGTTTCTAGAAAAAACAATTGTTTATCCGAGTTTCCACCTAAAAGTTTTGGTGATATATAACTATTTTTGCACAATTTTATTGACGATGTGGAAGTTTATCATGATACTTCAGAGTATTTTCCAAAAAAGTAATATATTTTTTCAGTTCAAATTCGAGGTAAAGAAGAAAGGAAATTTAGGAGGAAACAAATTTGCAGATATTCTTGGAATTGGAAATTGGAAATTTAGAAGAAAACAGATTTGAAGATATCCTTGGAATTGGAAATTTTGTTGTTTATGGTTTACGCATGCAGGGCGCCTAGAAAATTGAAATCATGTTTCATTATCGCATTTTCTATCATTAGCAGAACCCCAAAATAGGGAAGCAAGTAAAAAAGTGTTTCACATCAGAATCTGCTTTGAAATAGAATGAATGAGACAAACAGAAATTATTTCTTTACAGAAATTCTCGTTTTACTCCCCCTTAATACACGCTGCTTTTGATCCACCGAACCCCAAGGGTTGCGGAACGGACCGTGCTCGTAATGCAATGGACTTTTTCCCTTCCTACATTTTCCCCCAAATCCTCATGAAGGAGACTAAATTAAACAGCGCCAGCGACCCCGTTAGCGAGGAATGAACTCTTAACACATTGCAATTTTTATTCGACCTATACGCGCAGTACATTCCCTAACCAACACGGTTCCGAATTTTCTGTTGGAAAGGCGAGCATTGTTCAGTCTTGACGTCGTTCCACACTTGAAACGTAGGCTCTCTATGGTCTGCTAAAAACAACTGGAACACGCGTGGTGTTTAAACGTGCGTTTGTGATGTTCTCAACAAGGTAGTTTCATAAACCCACCCTTGTCAGTAACGATAAAGACGGAAAGATGTAGCTGAAGCCATAGATATCGATTTTTTTCGTATTTCCGTAAATGACATTTTTGTCTAATTTCTGCTGAAAGCATTTCTCTGGATCTGAATTTTTTCATTCCCCCTTCCCAAAAGTCTTCCTTTATTTACGTTTTTTAGTAAAAGTGTGTTTTACGACGTGACTAAAGAATTTAGAATCTTGTATTTCCAGAATAGGATCAAGAACCCATTTTCTTGTGTTTTTGGCATGACCCCTACGCAACGGGGTTTCTCCTTCCATATACATATCTGTTGGCTTATTTTAAATCCACATTTGTAATGCTTATATTATTTTTTATCTTTCTTCATAGTAGGTGGTCAAATCTTTGCATGTAAGTAAGAAGATTCTACAAACAGATTTTTATATGCCTTTTTTTGAAATGGAGATTTTCATCAAGTTGAAGGTTTTTATTCAATTAATTATTTCGTGTATTCGAGCAGGTCACCTACTAATGTCATTAGTTCCGGAAGTGTAGTGATTCTCGAGAAGTGGCGGTGTTCTTGCGAGCTAAAACGTGAGATCCGATATCGACCTACACGTCTGCCTCCGGAGGTTTTCCCTTCCAGGAATCTTCGTCAGTGGCGCACCGCTCCAACGGGGGAAACGAATGAGGAAAGAAAGATCGCACGCGGTCTGCGATCCGTTTGTAAATGTAATATTCCGACATTCGTTGGTATTCATCAGAGAATCATGGAAAAGCAACGATCAATGCAGCTGGCCGCCAGAATTCTCCTCTAAGCAGCGACTGAATTCGACTCAGTTATCTAGTTAGTGATAAAAACCCGACACTGTCGGTACACTAATCATAGGGCCTACTGGTCAGAGACATAGTAAAAGCAACAGTTGTGATCGTGAGTTATATCAACCGGTAAGAATACTTTTAATAAATTATTAGTGGGCTAACATGTTTCTCTTCATTGTTCACTATTTATGTCCGCTCTCCAAATAGTGGAATCTAAATGAGAAAATTTCTCAACGGGTTCAATAACGGTGTTTCCAAGATTAACTGGAAAGTTTCCCTATAACCTTTCTTAATAATAAGCATACGTTTGGTCTACTTTAAATTTATTGTAAGATGATGAGAGTGCTATCGGTTCAACTTCAAAAGCGTATTTTTGTTTTTGAGAAAATCTGCTAATACTGTTTTGTCATCTGGGAATTGTTTGTAATGCGCTTCTCTGCGGTAAACGTGGTAGCGGCGTCTGTGTTCATCATCTCCAAGAGACGATCGTTTAAAACTCTCCGCTACTTTCTACGGGATTACACACACCTTGACCGAGAATTTCGTTGCGGATTTTAGTTATTGGATCATGGAGTTTTAAAGTACGACATCGCAGAGCGTTTTTATTGGAATTGCTCTTTTATTGGAGTCGACAAAATTTAATTTAATGTACTTTCATGGTTGCTAGCGTTTACCTAGGTCGAAAAAAGTATTTTCACGTTAAAATAATCCATTTTAATACCATTTTTCTAAAAGATGTAGTTTCTGAATTCACTTTTTTAACAAGAATAGTACAACAATATTCTATGACAACTAAGAATCACAATATTCCAAAAGTGTTGCAAAATTGTGACGAGCAGACAAATTGATGCATGAAAGAACTTTACGGCAGGGAGTCAAAATTTGAAAGGCGTCGATTGCTGTCGTAGGAGCAAATTTCAGAAGCATTTCTTCACAAAATAAGCAATCATCCCAACTCTAAAATTGACTACTAGTGGCTGAAGTCATTGGGCGGAAGGAAACGTTTCTACGAAGGAGATATAAGACACGTCGGTAATGCTGATGCATGTTTTAAATAAGGACTTGCAAAGAAAAGCGATGAGATTGATAAACACTTTTTTAAATTTATTTTCTTCCCGTTCGACTTTCGTCTTTCGGGGATTTTGACGGGTAAAATGTTAATACAATAAATTTATTTGGTTATCCTCAGGCAAATGTGTGTCTCGGTATAACCCTTCACCATTTTTAAAATTTTATATGTGAATAACTTTACTAAGGGAAGTTTTCATTTATTGTATAGAAATGGAGGGGTGTGTTTGTGGGAAATTGTGGCAAATGATCTTTATGAATTAGGGTGGGTGAAAGAGGTCTTGGGAGAATCTGGATTTAATGCGTGAAGGATAATGAGCGTTTTGACCGAAACTGAATATTGGAGTGTTGGGACATGCTGGGAGGAGAGAGTAATATTTTTGAGAGGTCTCTGCGATGAATTCTGAGAGGAGAGGTGTTTGATGCTCTCGGTAGGTTTGTAAGTTAGAAATAAACCAGGGGGCTTTCAAGGTTAGTCTTAGTTATTTGTTTTGAATTTTCTGTAAAATGGATAGGTTGGCTTGTGCTGTGTTGTGCCATATTGAGCAAGAATATGTCATTGTGGGTCTTAATTATTTTATAGCTGAGCAGTCCAGTTTCTATACTAAGGGTGGAATTTCTATTGATAAAACTAAAGTTTTAAAACTTTTGCTTGTGTCTTATGTGCTGTTATTTGAATGTGCGGTTTCTGAGTTATTTTCTTGTTCATTAAGACACCTAGACATTTGGCTGGCGAAGAATGAGAAAGCCACGGGACATCATTGTTCTTTATTTGTAGAGCGGCATGGAAGGAAGGACGTCTGAGAGTGAATACTTTGGATTGTGACTTTGAGTGGTTGATTTTAATTCTCCATTTTTTGGTCCAATTCGTAAAATTGTAATTGTAGGATTGTATGTAATCATAGGCTAAGTTGATGTCGGTATTTGAAGTGAAGATAACAGTATCGTCAGCATAAAGAGCTATACTTGCTTCGTGTGGAGTTGGATATTCTGCTGTAAAAATTGAGAATTGTTTGTGAACGAACCGAGTCTTGTGGGACGCCTGCGAGAATAGAGTAAAACGGTGACATAGCATCATTTACCTTTACTTGAAAA